>VACF01000409.1:0-63268 GCA_006891605.1 Pleurozium schreberi | reverse complement strand
CTCTTTTCCTGCCAGAAGCTGGAGATGGCGAAGTTCCGATGCTCAAATTTCCAGTCTCACACAATGCTATCACACACTTCCTTCGTAATTCGCAATGCAGCACCCTCCTGCTACCTGGAAGGACAGAAAATGGCATCTGCACGTCAACGCCGTTCTAAAACCATACGCGAAAGAAACGATGCTGTACGACTTTTGCACATCAACACACTGGCACTCGGAAAACGAGGCTTCACTCACAACCCTAACATCAAGTCACTCTACACAGAGACTCTTCCAGTAGCAGAAACAGTCTCTACCAATCGACGAAACATAATCGAACTCGCAAGGAAAGAGCTCTAAAACACAATCCATGAAGAACACGCACTGACTTACCTGGCGAATCACAGCCACCTCCGCACCTCCAGAAAACCCTGTACCCTGCGCCAAATTGTCCAATTCCAGGCTCAAACGATTCCCGCGACTCACAGCGTCCCTCTCCGGATGCGACGGACGCGAGAATGACGAAATGACAAGGATCGCGCCTTTCAGTCGCCAAGGTGGAAGCCCTCGSAGGAGCTCGTCCTACCTACATTCGCGACGACAAGSGTCGAAGGGAGTAAGAGGTTCATGGTTTCGTCGGGTCGCGGGTACAGGTTGACTGCATTGATGTGCACCCTAAACTTAGGGGATGTCTTCCTTGTGTTTTTTTTAGGGTTAGGTGTCAGGTAAGTTACTCCTTATAGGCTCTCAGCTTACTGGAAGTAAAGATTGTGTGAGCTTCAATCCGTGCTAGCACTTGACTACACTAAATAGTGAAATGAGGTTGCCTTTGCAATTAGGTTGCCTTCCTCCAAGAAAGTGACTGCAAAAGCCATCAAAGTTAAAAAATATTTCTACGATTACTTCCATTTGTACACATGAAAATTCATGAGTTCCAAATACACCAATTACTAATTTAAAAGTAGGATATTTTTGTACATTAACCATAAATATTTATATAGTGTGGCATGTCGAGAAATTAGTGAGGGGCAATCTAATTTCACTATTCAATGTAGGTATTTAAGAGTATTCCCGTGTATAGGACATAATAGTAATATTAGTAAAAATTACAAAATACTAACTATATGTACTTTGATCCATGCAACTAAGGTAGAGGGACCCATAACCAATCAAATATGCAATTCTGGACATGATCTAGGGTAGAACTAGGCAAAGCAAAAAAAATATAGAAGTGTATTGACATAAATGAAGAGGTTTGGAAAAAAAATTGGTGATTTTATTTCTTGAATCGAAATTACTATGAATTATGAATGGCAGAAGTTGGGCTTGACCTGTGACCAACATTTAGGGTCATCCAATTTCAATCATTTAAGAACTATTTTTCCGCTCATTGCTATCTACTTTCTTGCGCACTTGGGTGTCATGAACTTATTGATTAAATCCTTGAAAAAATCAAAAACATGCATTCCAAGGTGAAAATGGAAATTTGTTGCAGCCTGGGTTGGAAATACAACACCCTATTGTTGCAGCCTAGGTTGGCAATGGGCAATGGTTRGTAATGGATCCTTCTAACTTATATGAAAAAATACTGATGAAACTAAAATGTTTATTTTTTGTTTACAGAAAAGTAATATAATTTTAACACAAATTTCGCTACCATCCATTGCATTTTTGTAATCAGTAATAGGATAAATCAATTTAGCTTGTCCATACAAGCCACATAGGCATGTAGTCCATAAAAGTGTTTTCATGCATAGGACATGAAAGCAAAAGTTAAGTTTAGGAGAACATCAAGGACAATGTTTGTTCTTTAATGAGTCAATTAGTCATTGTACCTATTAAATAATGGATGACTTCCTTCCAATCTTTTGTGTACAACTTTCTTAATGGTGTATCTATTGACATCATTTACTTAATTTCAAGACATATAAGTCGTTTTCAAATTTTACAAATGGGTTATTTTATCAAATAAATGAGTACACATTATATCATGGTGTTTTTCAATACTTTAAGTTTTTTACTTTAACCCTTAAAAGATGTTTTCGATATTTTTCAATTGATTAATGACAAAGAATCCCGTTCATATAGAATTGAAGTGCAATTATTTCTAAAAGCCCAAAGACTTTTGGCACAAAACATCTTTGTCGAAAGSGTAACTTCCAAAGTTTGATATAAGMAATAGCTTGCCATCCTAACAATAGTAGTTAGAATCAATAATAACAATACACATTCAAAAGAAATCGATTTAACTAGAATTTTCATTGACATCATCAAAGTCCACCTTCATTTCTTTGACATCATCAAACTCCAAGGTTAAACAAGTTTCACTTCTATAACTCATGACAACAATATGTTGGAAATCTTGTTACACAAAACATCACCATGTAGGACGTCCWTCTATCCTAAAGTGACGTTGGTTATGTCCGTCAGTTTCTCATGACGCGTTAGTTGTAATGGGTTCCAACGCATTAGGATAACATTTGGATACTGATAGTAAAARAAAACTAAYTTTTTTCCTCCAAGATGTACCCYAGAGTAAGTTTTGATGAAGTTTGTTGGATTTGTCCTTTGTGTTTAGATGGCTTGTCCATTGAACTAATTTGTCCTTATAGACTATCAAGCCAATTGGTCAAACAATCTTGCCCATCCATATTGCAATTTTTCATCTATGTATTTTATTTTATTTTATTTTATTTTATTTTTAAAATTATTAATATTATTTAAATGTCAATCTAACATGGCACTAGTAGTGCATCATCAAATTAAAGAAACATTAAAAATTAAAAAATTAAAAAAAAAACTCTAATTGCACCACTACCTGAATAACTCGAAACCTTATGCAAGTTTCAGATTTCTAGTAAGGATTTGTGATTTGGAACTTTTGCTGATTTTGCAAGTTCAAATGATTGGGCTCTAAATGAAGATGGGATCTCAATAGCTAATTTTGTCCCATTGAAGCGAATGGTGCAATTGAATCATGATTTGGAGTTTTTAAAAAAAAGTTGATAACGGTCAACTAATATTGAATTGTCTTCCTTTAGTTTTGGACTAACTTAGCATTACAACTCAAAATATCTTGAGATTAAAAGAAGGGAACGAGGCCTTTGGATATGCATAAAAAGTCTATGTCTTCTCTTTCTAAATATTCCATTTTTGTTTTGAAAGTTTATTGCTTTTCATTATGGTAATTTGTCCACTTTGACTCTACATAAATTAGTCTTTGGAATAAAAGTTTTATAAAAGTTTTCAATTTTGTTAYWGAYTTTCTAAGCTTTACATTATAGTGCTTAGTTTGGTAGACATAGGGTCCTACCAAGCTTGACAATTTTCACAACAAACTAATGTTTTGTTCTTGTTGATTGATATTTGTAGTTTAATTTGTGGACCACTGTGAAATTTCTTTTATTCTTCTTTCACGTCGAGGTCTTGTACTACCCCCAAGTGTGAGATTTTGTCTTGGTAGTTTGCCGCCCTACTTTAAATTTCCCAAGGGTATTATGAAAAGTTAATGTCAATTAATGATTCTCATTGCATGTCATGATATTTCCATTTGTTCAAAACCACCCCCGAATAGAGAAGTTTTTGAACTTGCTTATACTATACTATACCAATTTTATGAAATGTCCTGAACTTGTTTTTGTTATCTTCCTTTCATTGTTTATCATTGGCTATTTGAGTAGATTGGTTGTCATATTTGTCTTCCTCCTAAAAGAGCAATCATTCTCAAGATTCATAAACCTATCCTATACATAACACTATCTTGGAATGGCTCTACCGCATTGAAGTAAACAAGTGTTGGATTATTGTCTAAAATTTTCAACTAAGTGTTTACACCATCAAGTAGAGGGTGTGAACTCTATATGTAAATGAAAGATAGAAATTTCCTATATGAATAAGGATCATGGATAAATTGCAAACTATTCTAGCGGACTGCATGACATGATGAATTTTTTTTGTCTTTTAGCATGTCTTTTAGCAGGCAAAATTGAGAAGCACATTTGTTGCTTGACAATTTTTAAGGCAAAGTCTTGAGAGAAAAGAATTTTTTTTTTTTTTTTTGGCATTCAGTCATCTCTCTCACAAAATACCTCATAGCCCAAGCTTCATTTGCCCTACATTTGCCGTTTGCACAATGAACAGAGCATTAATTTCTATTCATGTTTCTTTTTCTTGAATAATGAATGGTAACTTTTTAGAAAAGGAGGAAAGCAAATCATGCAACGCTCACTAAAAGCATCTACCTCTTCAAATGTACATAATTTGTACATTGATGGTGCATTGTTGCACTGAGAAAGCCAAACTCATACATCTCTTTTAAATAGAGGATGCTTTTAGAGCTCAAGCACTTTCATAGACCATCTTTCTTAAAGACGGTATTCTATGTTTTGGCCTTTGAGAATTTTACGAGAATATGATGGAAGCACCTAAAATCGTCAATATAAGCAATTCAGTGTAGTTGGAGGCACCTCTTCCTAGCAATAGTATTTTGTAGTATTAGCGAGTGAAAATCATGAATATCCAGGAAAAAAAATGGATTTTCAGATGACGTATGTAATTTCTATGATTTCTTAAAGTGCAGGCTGCCTAGACTACTGAAATTGTCCCATAGGTGGACCTAAACATGATATCTGCAAAAATCAATAGTTACCAAATCAAAGTTAAGTATGTGTCCTTCAAATGTGTCAACAAATCAGATTAAGCATTTGAGAGACACATCAACCAAAGTCAAGGGACACAATTAGGTGAGTGTAAAGTACAAGAATGGGAAACAGGTGCGCTACTGGGTGTTTCTACCTTATCTCAAAATGATGAAATGACTTCTGTTCCTTTCAAGTTCCTCTTCAAGTTCTTCTCATGTCGCTTTTCTGTCATGAAACATAACATTCTTAACCTTCATTGGGGGGGGCCCTTTTGCTCCTTCAAAATCTGGCCCCCCCCCATCAACCAATCAGAGCATCTCCAGCTCACAACCCACTCTCTCACAGCCGTACCAACCAATGAAATTCCTTCTATTATAACTAAAATCCTCCCCCAAGTATATAGCGGAGGATTATACCTCCACCTCGGGGAGGTATAACAAGCAGTTAAGAATGTTATGGAAGTAAACATTTCTTATTATTTAAAAAAAAACCCTACTTCCATCTGTTGCTTTCAAGTTTCTCTCATGATGTTGCTCATAACATTCTTAACTGGGTGTGTATCCTCCCCCAGGTAGAGGTATAATCCTCGGCTATATACTTGGGGGGAGGATTAAGGTTATAAAAGAAGCAATTTCATTGGCTGGCGTGCTTGGGAGAGAGTGGGCTATCAGACTTGGACATGCTCATTGGTTACTGGGGGGGCCAGATTTTGAGGAGCAAAAGGGACCCCCAATGAAGGTTAATGTTATGCTTTTTGTCAAAAAAAAAAAAAAAAAAAAAAAAATTATCATTTTAAGTTTCCTGCCATCCACCTGACTTTTAGTGGGGGCAGGAAAGTGCCAAAAGGCAGTATGGCGTGTCAATTTGGCGCCTTACTGGTGGAGATGCTCTGACACTGCCGTCGTGTACAGTGAGTTGGAGGTAGAGTTGCAACTTGCAAGGCTTCTCAGTCCACACAATTTTCACAATTTCCAATGTCAGGCGTAATAATAGACAATMGTACTATGTGCGGATATTGTGGCACAAACTTTGTGYAGACAGTCGGTAAGATAAGTTGAGCCATAATAAATTAAGTTATTCATTGGTGCAGGTCCTCCATTCCTTGCACATCATTTTGAGAATATATCCCCAAATTTCCCCATATGGAACATGTTTCAATGAGCATTTTTGTTTGATGCGGCCATGTGACCATGAGTGAAACGGATGGATGGACCATGTCAATTGGAAGGAGATGGATGGAGTCCTGTCTTTCCCAGCAACAGCGAAATAAGTTACTGATAAATTGAGGGAGTCTAAGTTACCCCCCTTGGCGAGTTCGCTGTGGGATGCTCTTACATGCTGGCCCCGTTGGCAACTACAGTGCATACTCAAGCAATAAGACAAAAGAAGAGCAATCGATTGTCTTGGTAGGCTGGGCAAGCCGGAAAGAAGGAGGAGAAGTTTCACCGATTTCGGTGAACAATCTCATTGGTGGAGACTAGTCAAAGCTTGAGAGAATCTAGTACATGCGAGTTTCTTACTGTATTCCTCCCCACCCACCGGGTTCACATGAAAGTGCACAGACTATTTTCAACTGTAGCACTCCTTGTGAAGTTTCCTTGCCCACCCATACATGTAAGGTAGGAAGTCCTAAAATGGAGCAGGTTCTAAAACCAATCAAGCTATGGAGGTACATTTTGCACTCTCCAATATACAAGCACTCTACATTTGAGGAGGTGGTCAATTTAAGAGCCCATTGAAATGCACTTTTCTTGCAACTTCAAAAATTCACAACTAATTCCGCAAAGCTCCAAAAAATATGAAATGACTTGAGGTAGATGCCAATTCTACTTGTCTTTCAAGGGAAATTTACTAAAAATTATTTCAAGCAATTTCACCTTGCCAAAATTCAACTTCAGCCATTAGATGGGCGCTTTATGGACCTCCAATCTTAAAAAGGCCCTTATTCTATCATCCATGTGACCTTGGTGGATAAGATCTGTGCTAATTTAAGCAATAAGATAGAATAGCTGCATCCATTGTCTTGCCAATCACCAATGAGCAAAAAAGAGGACTTAACCCTTAAATGCCGGGCAAGTCACTATGGAAATTATGAATTTTGATACTGTGGAAATCATTGGCTTAAAAAATATCAAAAGTAAGCATTGGAAGTCAAAGTACTATAAAAGATCTTCCCTTTTCACACAAAATTCCAAAGATGGATAGTTGCTCTTCTGTCCTACACAAAAAGATGCGCTCTCATTCATTGACTAGAAAATGGCCTCAACGTCGTTTAAGGGTTAATGAACATGTCTAAAAATTGCCCACCTAAAAGCTGAAATTGAATTATGGGGAGGCAAACCTTCTTGAAATAATTTTCAGTAAGTTTTCCTTGAAAGACAAGTGGAATTGACATTTAATCCTAGTAGTTTCATATTTTTTGAAGCTTTGTGGAATTAGTTATAAAAATTTGAAGTTGAAATGGCACAGGGCTTAAAAATTGCCCACCTCCTAAAATGTACATTGTTTGTACATGGTTGAAGGCTATGAAAAAGCAACATTTATACATAGTGTACATTTGAGGATGTGGGTGGTTTTAGAGCCTGTACGGTTTTAGAGCCTATTACCTTAGTCTGATATAAGATATGGGTGTACAACTCTGTCCTACAAGGAAAGATTCTTTGCCATTCATCGGACGCAAAACGTCCTCGGCGTCGTTTAAGGGTTAATCTTATCAGGTTTGTTGGTTTGTGGGCCGCAATACTTCGTTTTTTACAATTTTTTAATCAATTCACATGTTGATTAGCTCTTCATTCTATCAAATCATTCATGCATAAGATTGACTAGATTTGGCATGTCCTTGACAACGGGGATGAGTGGGGTACGGAAGCGGCTTGGAAGTTGTAGAGCTCAGTCACCCCATTTCCCCGGCTGGGGTGAACTACCCCCCTCGCTTGATCTCGCTCTTGAAAAAATGTTTAACTTTTTTATTTTCCACGCATGATAAAATTTGCAAATTTTGAACTCATATTTGCAATCAGAGTCCCCACATGAGGTACGAGGGTTGTTACTAGGGTATATTAAGCAAACACAAAATAGGGGCTTTTTTTTACTAGAACCAGTGGATTTACTTGGAGGGGTCAAGCGAAGGGCCAAACTGACCTCCTTATTGCCTCGTCAGAAGGTAATGTAAAAATTGCCCCCTATTATGTGCCATGTCAATTTTGTATTTCTTCATGTTCCTGAAGGAATGTGGGGCTTCTGATTGCAAATATGACTTCAGAATTTGCAAATTTTATCATATGTGGCAAATACTATTATCCACTGTTTTCTCCAAGGGTAAAAAATGGGGGGCAATAAGGGGGTCAATTCAGTTCGTCCTGGCCGACCATTTTCCCGCCCTGTTTGGAGGGCATGGGTGGCGATGCACTGAGTTAGTTGCATTCTTTGTTTCTCCAGTTACCAGTGAAATCATCCATCAGAGCTTTTYAGTTACTTAGGTCCGCCGGGTCCTGCTTACGGGGTCAAATCGGTACGGACTGTCTGTAATGGATGGAATCCCGTGCCATCAGACGGAGCAGTGGAGCACAAATCGAAAGTACAGACTGTCTGTAATGGGTGGCCTGCCGAGCACAATTGTTGGTGGTGAAGCAAATTTTGACTTCAAGAGAACTTCCACCGACCTCGCTCAAACCTGCACAAGTTGCAAATGCCATTAAAAGGCAGTCATCACCGGAAATTTACAATATGTGTTGCAGTGGGATCGGTCGACAGATCAGTAAACATGAAGACAACTGAGTAATTGATCTACATTGGATCCTTTCCATTTCCATTTGAGCTTGTGAGAGAAGTCAGATTTTGATATTCCCAGCACTTACGGTACCGATTGATACTCACTACAGTAGACATCATATTAGGAGGTGGCAGAGTTTTTCAGCTTCTACCACAAGACTCTCCTCTTTCTTTCTATTCTGAGTTGGCGAAGTTGGCGCTACCATATTTTGCGTCTCAAATTATTGTGTGTGAGGGCAATAATTTAGTACGTTAAGCTTAGAAAATTGGATAGAAATTTCATTCTCTAAGTACCAGGGCACTTCTGGCTGTAGAGGCGAGCAAGGAGGGCACGGCGAAGACTAGAGAAAAGCGCGGCGAGGAGCAGAGAGAGGCTGGCGATGGCTGGCAGGAGGAGGACGATTTAGGGCTCGGGGGGTCGGACACAGTTCTTCCACTCTTGACACCCTGTTGAAATTGCGTTAGATTGGGTATTACTTAACCTCAACTGGAGTGGGGTGGGTCAAAGTGCACTRAGTTACTTCAACAGTTCAACAGCGAGACCCACCTGTTTCTTTCTATTTTGACGCTGCCGTGTTTCTGCTATACCCCGAATCCTGAGCTGAATGTGCTAGGACTCTCGTAGAGATTTGAAATTGCGTTGCTCAAAATTCCTCCTCCTTCGAGTCACAGGTCTCACACTCTCAACGTACCCTCGCAGTAGAAAGCTACTGTAATGGGTCTTCTAGGAACGGCGGAATATTTGCTGCCCCTTTATGGAACCCTGTCGGCGATGATCATGGGTTTTGTATGGAGCATTATACCAAAAGAGTACTTCTTTAGATTCAACGATTATATGCATAAATTCCAGCAGAGGTACACTTACTACACCAACTTCGAAATCCAGGAGTTTTGCGGCGCTGGGAACAACGAGATTTACGACTACGCGCAGTCGTACCTGAATTCAATCGCCATAGCCGCAACTTCCGTCAACTTGTCGCGCCCGAAAAACGCCAGTTACAACACATTCTCTCTGGGAAGAAATRTAACCATTGAGGACACATTCATGGGCGTCAAGTTCAAGTGGACTCACGACGTTATCGATCGCAACATTCCCTCCAACAGTTGGAGCGAAACACCCGACGATGAGAAACGCAAGTACCATCTCAAGGTACCCAAGCGGGACAAAGACCGTGTGCTGGCGCCGTACGTGCAGCACGTCATCGAAACGGCCAAGCTGGTGAAAGAGCAATCTCGGAACCGCCTCCTCTACACCAACATGAAAGACACAAGCGGGTACAATTACTGCCTTCTTCGTTGTCCTTAACTTTTCCTTTCATCCTGGGGAACCCTTGTTGAGCACCTTTTGAATCGTCATGGAAAGGAATCCCTGACACCTTGTTTACAAAGCTGATCTCAATTTGAACAAGTGGATGCTCTTCAAACCAATGAGCCATCGAACTTCACGTCGACTTCAGAGCTTTAATTTTGATCTGATTTGACATGACTTTGCTAACTTCTCCCTGTCTAAAAATAAGGCTGGTGTTTCTTTTGTATTTTACAAAGAAAACACCGGTCTTATTTTGAGACAGAGGGAGTAGCTTTTAATTAATCGGCATTATTCTTAAAAAATTGTGCCACTACTACATTAGAATGTTAGAATGTTATCTGAACCTGGTAARTTTCACAGCCCACTGCCGGAAATCTTTACATTAAATTCGAACTGCCGGAGAGTAATTGACGCCATTTACATTCAAAGTCTGAGACAAGTTTGTTGCATTTCTTGTGCGAAGATGGCATACGAGGAAGAAAGCATGGCAATCAGTGCCACTCAAGAACCCCTCGACATTCAACACGCTCGCTATGGACCCCGTGGTGAAGGACGATATCATGCAGGACCTGACGAATTTCACCAAAGGAAAGGAGTTCTACGAAATGGCCGGGAAGCCGTGGAAGAGGGGATATCTTCTCTACGGGCCGCCTGGCACAGGGAAATCCAGCATGATTGGCGCGATGGCCAATTACCTCAAGTACGACATTTATGATCTGGAATTGACGGAAGTCAAATCCAACTGTGAGCTTCGGAATCTGCTGATTCAAACCACTGACCGATCTATCCTCGTCATTGAGGATATCGATTGTACCGTGGATCTTGCTCAGCGTGCCAAAGGTCAGAAGGAGGAGACCAAAAAGGAGAAATCTGAGGAAGAGGTAATCATCATCTCTACTGTCTTCTTGTTAGTTCTGTATGGGTTTGGGAACGCCAAAATTTGTCGTGTAAAATCTTTCGATTTAAATGATTCTCGATTCTATCTGACAATTGAAGAGGTTAAGATTGATTAAAGAAAAAAGTGTGATGGAGAGGTAATATATCTCAAACTTGATTCCAATCGATAGAAACAGATTACCGATGCTTTAACACATATACTTAGGCTCCGAAACGATCACTTTAATCCTCAACTCTCTTTCCTGTAGCGTAACCGCCAAAAATTCAGACTCTTTAAACACATTCTATTTAGAGAAGTTTGATCGATTCGTGCCTCAGAGTTTGCAATTTAAAGCTTTCGAGATACTTTTGTCCTTGCACATTATTTTTGTGCTTTAGAGAATGTAACAAACAAACAAAACAAAACAAAACAAACAAACAACTTGATTTTAAGGATAGATGTTGTATTTCTGTTGAAAATTGGTTCACAAAAATTAGACATTTCAACATGGATTGATGAGAGCTAAGGCCTCTCTACATATTGAATATTTGTCAAAAGATCTTTTGACAAGTGAATGTTTGCATTTAATGTGCTTCATTCTTCAATAATATTTGAGATGCGAAAGCAAAAATTAATAAGTTAAATTAATCGCATCCTAATATTTTATGCTTATAAAATTGTGCTTTGTATTGAGATGAAACATTCATTTAATACTTTTGATTTACTAACATATTTTACTTCTAAAAGATGTATCCTTACAAATGAATTTGTATATATTACTTATACATCACCTCAAGAGTGGTTAAACTCATCTTTGTTTGCAATGGATATGTTTTGATTTTCATTATTATATGAGTTTTTGTTGACCTTATTCTATAAGAGAGAGAATAATCGTAATTAAAAACAATGTATATAAGAAAAATTGTAAATTTGACTCATCTCATTGGAATTAGAAAAAGGGTTCATTTCTAATTAATAGTGAAGTGTCTGGTGACATAAGAAGTTAAATGTATTCATTTGTCCAAATAATACAAAGGACAGAGGTGTATTAGAAAATTTCCTACAATCTTCAAGAAGATTCAATAAGAAAATAAATATGTGCCAAATTTTATTATAGAAATCATGTTCAAATGCTTGACCAGATGTTTTTGAGACATATCATTGAATACAATATGTGAGCTTTGTTTTGATCTTACCTTGTACATGGTAAGATCATAAAAATGAACATTGAGAATTTGGCATTAGTTGGAAGCTATGTATTAGAGCTGCCCATTAAGTACTTATGAATTTTACAAGGAGTTTGTTTTAGGGATCCATTTTCTATGGTTTGACTAAGCCTACTACTTAACCCCTAAAGGACCATAAGGTCACCATGTGGCTTCTTACAACTTCATTTGTAAAAAATTTAAAATGCTAACCTCACTATTAATCCATGAACAACAAAGAGAGCCTAGAATATTACACACATATGTAATAGGTGTATGTACTATAGAAACCATCTATGATTATAGGGCATATATGTTACAAATACCCATATTATAGGTGTTTATGATACAAACACCTTCTATAGTGTGGTATCTATATTATGGATACCTATATTATGGGTACCTATATTATGGGTACCTATATTGCAGGCTCAATGCTCACAAGCTTGCATTCTTGGGCTCACATCCTAGCACCCTTGGATTTGGTAACAATTAAACCCAAAATGAACAATGTTCACATTTCAAGAAGCGCAAAGCAAAGTAGCCTACTTATAAACATATAAAAGAAAGACAATCTTACTATTTAAGGCCATATTTGTTATATTGAGACCTTTATCTCTTTACTAATATTTTTTATAAATAGATAACAACACCAACTTTTAAAATGTCATTATAAGGTCACTATTTGAGCATTATTTATTTATTTGTTTCAATTACTATATTTTTAAATGAATTTTCCAATAATTAGCATTCTCTCTCAAAATCTGCGAAAAGTCTCAATATAACGAATATGGCCTTATTTCAATTTTGCCTATTAAACCATTGGTGACCCATTGGTGAATTTTCCCCACTACACTTATTGTCAACATGGTCATTGTATACAATACTTGTACTTTGTTTTTATTACGCCTTTGTAGTTGTGATTTTAACCCAAGAATGCTGGAGGAGCCCAATGTGGCTTTGGAATGAAAAATAAAGTTTGCTAGAGGATGTAAAACGGTTAATTTTCCACATTTTAGTAAATTCATGCACACATCCTGAAGCCCTTCTTGTGTGTGTTATGACAAGGAGAATCTTTTCTATCCTCCAATAACAAAAATGCCCTCCTACTCTGCTTTTAGCCAACTCCCCTTGCTCTTGATCTCAATTTGAGCCCAAACTATGACAAGAAGCTTATTTGAAAGTCCCTTTTCTACCCCAATCTCAAAATTTCAAAATTACTTGGAAATTGAACATTTATTGCGTATTGAACATTAGGCCTATTATCATGGTCTATTTGTTTTCAGTTTAGAGTTGCGCATAGAAATTTTGTTCTCACTGCATTATTCTCCAATATAATATACACACGGCAAATCTTTCAGAGTATTGGAGCTAATTTTGAGTTAGATAAGAGTTTTTCACTTTTTCTTCAAAAAATGATGGTAAATTTGAAATCATCACCGATAAATCTGAAATTTCTATGAATTACAGAAGACATGTGATGTCGTCTCTGAAAAAGAAAAGAACATAATTCTCACTCAAGCTTGGTTTCCAAAGCACACAGAAAACAAAGAAAAATAAAATTGCATGGTAATAGGCTCCGTCCTTGGCCTGGGTTAACTTAAATATGGTTGTTACAGCCAGTACATCACAAGAACTTGAGACTCTCACTGCAGTCGATTTGGAAGCTACTGAGTTTACAATGCTAATTGTAAATGGAGGTGCGGTCATTAAGTTACCTGCAGCCAGCCTCGTAAGTCTTTTACATAGAGATTGGAGAGCAAAGAAGTACCGGAAATGCTTAAAACTGGTTATAAAGACATTAAGCCTTAACTAACTTACAACTGTAGAGCATAGAGCAGCGCCGGTTTGCTGTCGTCTTGAGATTTCTGATGGTGAGCTTACTCCCATCCTTCCTTGCAAGMTCGCTCGGACCCCCGCCGAGCTCGAACTTAGTACGCGCAGTAATCAGGATTCTCAGTTGCGTAGTTGTGGATGGCATCTGTAATTTTCTCCGTGAGGCGCTTCATGTCCTCCGGAGGCGGGGCCGACCTCCCTGCTGCGGGTGTGTACTTGGCAGACCAAGTGCGGATGGAGCTTCCACGGTAAGGGCCGCTCTCGTATTTGATGGTGGACGTGAAGCTGCTGTAGCGGGGATCGCCTCCCTCGATGGTCGTGTGCTTCAGTTTGTGTCGGTCGTCGTCTCGTAAATCCACGCGCTCTCTCACGACCCTCCCCCTTCCGCCCGGCATAGCTGCATCCAACACTCAAACCCCGCTTAAGCTTAGATGCGCTCAATCCCCGCTCAGATGCCATCAAGTCAATTTGTCAAAAACTGAACACGGTCATTTGAAATTTTCTTGCGGGACCTTGGGCTTTACGAAGACGGAGCTTGATTTTATAACGAGGCACCTTTGGACATCGGTAATGAGATTCCTCTATTAAGTGAAGGATAAAGAATTTCAGTCCGTTCTTCTTAAGCTTTTCTTGAATGCCTCAATCTCACAACTGAAACTCAAGCTTTAGTTACGAAGCACGGCGTTCATACGCTGCTCTTTAAGTTACGTTTTTCTATCGTTTTTAATTCAGTTACATCTGAGAAATTACAAAATCAAGAAAACAGGATGTTGAAAATGGATGAAGACAAAGGCTAAAACTAGTCAGCGAAAACGCAGTCCAAATTGCTAGAATTGAAATTACTCGTCTGCATCATTCAAAAATGCCTGATAGCTGTAAGCTTTCTTCCATAGWTGCAAACCTTAACCGATTCGAACTTTCGTAGAGGTCTACCGAGTTCTTTTTCCTACCGATTTGTTCTTGGACGAGTTACGTTGTTAGATTACTGATGTCATGTCCTTTCAAACTTGGACGGATCAACTGTAACCGCGACAAGGCCAAAGAAGAGAAAGAACCGTACCCGGCCCCATGGTAAGGACAAAGATGCTCCCCGGGCCGCCATCGCCTTCTTCGAGATCAATGCTTTCAAAAACCTCTGGCATCAACTGCGGAAGAAGCTCATGCGAGTTTTTGGCAATCCTCCATGCGCGCTCCAACGGCACATCCAGAACTCGCCTGTCTTCGACGGTAGGCATGATGCAACCTTGCAAACCCCGGTTCCTTCAGTTGCTAAACCAAGCGGAATGATGCAAAAAAGCACAAGTTGCTGCTGAGAGATGCGGAGCAGGGTCTCGGCGGACTTAGTTTCGACTTGAGAAGAGAAGGTACACTACGTGAGGGTCACATTCGGTACAAAACTATAAATTAAAGTCATTTTAAAAAACTTGTGATTGTTGCAAGGGGACGTGGGCCTTTCAAAATCTGATGTGAAAATCCATTTGGCACCTATGCGGTATCTGACCCTCACCCGGTCACGTATGGAGTATAATGTAAACTATCCCATTCTAGACCAAATGGGAGCACGCCCATTGTGGGCAAAATTGTAATGGTGGTGTACATTCAAGTCCTCAAACGTATACACCGTTACAATTTTGCCCAGAGTGGGCTTGCTCCCATTTAGTCCACAATGGGGTAGTTTACATTCAAGTCCCTAAATGTATAGCACCATTACAATTTTGCCCACAGTGGGCTTGCTCCCATCTGGTCTACAATAGGATAGTTTACCTTAGTAGGAGAGGAGACGAATGTTAGTGTGAATTGACGTTGAAAGGGAAGTAGATGAGACGGTTTGTTTGCTTGAGAGAGTATAAGGTAGAAGCACCAAGAGTTGCTCACTTAACCTCTAAAGTCCCAAGGCCTTTTTTCTCTCAAAATCCATTCAAAACTTTCATTTCTATTGCAAGGTGCAAAGCTTTCAAAATTTTCAATTTTTTTGCATATCTAACTATAGGATCTTGCACTAGACTAGTATATGAATGTGTATAAAAATTTCAGAAACTTTGACCGCATGCATTGTAAGATATCTGCGTTTAAAGAGGCAAAAATAAGCTTTTTTTTTTTATACATTCTATGAGTAGATTTTTTGGCTTTGAAGCTTCCTAATCAAATTTTTTTGCTCTATTGAGCTTGAAATTAAAATCTTATGTGTTGAAGAAAATTGTTTAACAAGGTTAAATTTGCTTGCTAGAACAATCACACTATTGGGATTATAGTGTTTCAATCCCATCTTAGAGCTATTAACAATTTAGTTTTTCTTTCAATCTCAAATCTACTTCTATTTAGTATTTTTTTAAAGAATGAAAATCCGGCGGTGGAGTTTCAATTTTGTTTTCGTAGACTTTCAACTCAATTATTTAATACAAATTTTTTTAATTCAAGGTCCATAGAGCAAAAATTACTACAAATAGCGATCAAAGTCATCTAAAATTGCAAGGCATTGTTCATACAAGAAAAAAAATTCTAGCTTTGAATCCTACAATTATATATTCTTCCAATTTTATGGTCAAAATTCATGAAATTATTGTAGCATGATTTCAGATAAGTAAAATATAAGATCCTATAGTTATATTCTAAAAAATAAAGAAATTGCTTTCTTTGGATGAATGCAACAATCTGGCAGTTTTGAGTGTTTTTTGACAGAAAAATGGCCTTGGTCCTTTAGGCCGGGTTAACCTTATCAAACAATTTCTTTTGAATTTTTGAAAATTGCCTTAAGAAATGAATGCTATTAGTTATTTTCCCAAAAATGCTTAGATTGCCAAAAAAACAAGATAATCCATATTCCATAACTTTCTCATCACTAGTCCAAATAGAGTGAATTGAATTTTTTATGTAGACAAAAATACTTTCTATAACTCTATAAGGAAAAAAGTTATTTTTATTTTGACATATTTCTATTTTTTCTATTGCCCACGGACCCTTGTTTTAGGCATAGGCTAGCATAACGTTTGCTTTCATGCATCATATGAAATAAAAATCATATTCTCATAAACTTAATGTGTTTTCTTAATTTCAAAACAAGTTCGAAAAATCATGATGAAGACATTATTTACTGAAATTGACTTCAATATGATAAAATTCTAAATTCAAAACTCGTAGTGGAATTTTTTTTACCAAAGGTTGTCAAAAGACATCTAAATTCTTGGATAGGGTTCCAAAAACATATTATTTTACCTTGAATGCTAAGATATCTCAATCTATACGGTCAAACATCACAAAATATTTACCACATGATTTGAGAAAATTGTGGTTTAGGATCCTATAGTTAGATTTTAGAAAAAACTAAATAGTTTTTTCTATTTTTTGGGATGAACGTAGCAATAGATCTCTCATTTTGCAAGTGTAATTCATCTCTCATTTAATGGATCTCTCATTTAATTTCAATATATCTCTCATTTAATTTTTCAAAATTAGTTTTGGAGTACTGAATTTCAAATAAGTGTTTATTTTAAATGAAAACACCTTAGGATAATGACAGTTAACAAAAATATATCCATTATATAAAGATTTATTTTGTGATATATATAATCAAAGTATTGAAATACATTCTACAATTATAGATCAATTAGAGTTGGGGACAAAAAAATTCATTCCTTATTGAGACGCTTTTCTACATAGTCAATACTTTTCCAAATTCTAACTTTAACTACATATTCTAAAAGCTATGAAAAATAAAGGTATTAAATTTTGAGGGATATCAAGCATAGAGAAGTAATAGCAAAAAGAATTTAAAAATAATAATTTAAAATCAAGGTTAGAAGGCTTTAGAAGTTTTTTAAACCTACCGCCTATCTACTAACCAATCTATTAAAARCTTGCTTGAGTTGAGGCACTTTCAAATACTTTTCAAATTCTATTCAAATGCAAATTTCAAGTATTCATTGGAGGCCAAACTACTATGCAAGATCTCCCCCGTTTTTGCACAAAATTTCAAGGATGAACAATTGCACTTTTGTCTTATATAGAAGGATTTTTTATCATTCATTGAACACTTAGTAATTGTTGTGGAGTTACAAGGTTAAAATCCATTACAAATTCCAAATATTTCTAAGCAAATTATAAATTTCATTGGATAAACACTTATTAAAAATATATAAAACTTGAAATATTATAATTATTTTGACTCAAAACATTAAGAATACTATAACACAAGCATCAAAGGCTATATATACATATATATGAATTGTTTATAACATTTTCATTCAATATTCAAGTAATTTATACTTCATTTACATGTTGAAATCTTTTGGAAATTTGGAGTAGGTTCAAATAACAATATGGATGCCATTTAATGACATAAACCAATCAAAACATCACAATGCAAAGGAAATTAATTATTCATACAAACCCTCAAATTCCTACAAACCAAAATGTGGTTTTCGAGCTTGTAGTGGTGAGTGTTTATTGGTGGTTGACCTTGATTTCTTTTGGTGCAATCTATCATTTTTCAAAGTTGGATTTTGTTTACTATTATGTTTGTCATTCCTACATTTGTAATGAATTGTTTCATTTATTGAAGTAAATAAGTAATTCCTTCTATTTYCTTCATGAGAAATTTGATGTCAACTCAACATTTCACAATGTAGATTCAACTTCTAGTTTTTAGTGTACTAGTTTCCAATCCAAGCGTGTAMATTATAGCAAAAGATAAAACTAATTTAAACCAYGCCCTCTAATTCTCATTGAATCTTGAAGGAGAGACTTGCATCAATCTTGACACAAAGTAAGCATACCATACGTGTAGGTCAATTTCGTAAATAACTTGGGAAAATTTGGACAATGTTGAAATAAATAAAATTATTTACAACTATTTCTAGAATTTTGAAAAAATGATTTTCGAGAAAAATTAGAATAAAGAACACACTTACGCAAGAATAGAAAGAGTCAACCTCAAATTAGGAGAAAGTGCCAGAAAGTAAAAATTTCCTATCCACCTAACTAAATTGTTGAATTGTGAAAAGTAAAATATTTGGGCATCACCCTGCCAAAACTGACCTATGTGTTTGATATTTTGGATTAAAAAAATAAAAGGATTTAAGATCACACAAGAACCACTCACATGATTTTGTTTTTCAAATTCTAAGATAGTTTAGCTTTCAACCTTGACATAAACAATGAAGCTCATCACATCCATGAACATGAAGATTGTGGAAAAAAAATCATTTTACAAGCAAAAGAAGAATCTTGTAACCCCAAAGAACATAAATCATAATTATGAGAGCTTGGTTTCACAAGCTCATATGGATACGATGGGTAGTACATACATAAGTGAGGCATATATCAGATCCAACGTTTCATAGAGGATCATAGATCCAAATGACCTCCTTTCTTTTCCTTTCCAAACCTACATACATTCATYTAGATGCACCGTACTTGAAGAAAAAAAACTTCCTTTTTTAAAATTTTAAAGATCTTTTAAAAATTCCATCTTTGTAAATGTAGAAAACATTCCACAAACTATTCCTCACTTTTCCACTCAAGTGAACCCCTTGCCTTGAGAGCCAAAAAAAACCCTACAAACATAACTTAGGGGGCTTTCCGAAGCAAGCTATGGCCTTTCTCTAAAAGTTTCCTGTCCTGTCCTATACTACTCCCCCCTCCCTTAACCCTTAACCCCTCATGGACCAAGGCCTTTTCTCTACAAAAAAAACACTCAAAACTGCCATTTTTACAGCAAAGAGTAAAAAAGTTTGAAAATTGTTTTTTTCCACATATAACCACAAGTCTTATACCTAACTAGTATGAGAATATGTGGTAAAAATTTCAGAAATTTTGGCTGCTCAGATTGCAAGATACTTGCGTTTAAAGTGAAAAAACCAAGTTTTTCAACACACAATGGGACTAGATTATTTGACTTTGAACCTTCTCAACTTTAATTTTTTGCACTATAGAATTTTGAGCTTTAAATCTTCACAGTGGAGAATTGAGTTGAGAGTCTAGGAAAAAATTAAAAAAATAAAATAAGAATAAATTTTAGTCTCTAAAAAAATTGTTAAGTAGAAGTAGATACAAGATAGAAGTAAAATCTAAATTATTAATATCTTCAAGATGGAATTAAAATTTTATACAAAATTCCGAGGATGAATAGTTGCACTTATGTTTGTTCTACAGAGGAAGATGCAACTCTCTCATTCATTGACCAAAAAAATGGCCTTGGCGTTGGTTAACCCCTAAAGTCCTATTATCCCCTCGCGGGACAAAATGGATTTTGGGCAGGTTCCTATGGTCTCAATATATGTTTTAATCTTCTAAATTTTTTAAAGGCAATAGGAAAACACATTAGCTTTCCAAAAAATATACTTTTTATTTTAATTGGAGTCCGGGTGCAAAAGCCCTTTTTT
Source organism: Pleurozium schreberi (assembly GCA_006891605.1). Taxonomy (NCBI): domain Eukaryota; kingdom Viridiplantae; phylum Streptophyta; class Bryopsida; order Hypnales; family Hylocomiaceae; genus Pleurozium; species Pleurozium schreberi. The sequence goes on along the minus strand of VACF01000409.1, from coordinate 43,271 downwards.
TTAGTTCAGCGGGCAGAAATTAACTTTTAAAAAAACTTCAAATTATTTTAAATTTTTTTTTTTTCAAATAATTTGTATTTTTTCCTACATGAGAAGCTTTCAATCATTCCATTTGGATTTGTTATGAAAAAGTTATGGACAATCTTAAATTTCGGGCAATTAGAGCATCTTCTTGAAATAAATAACTTGTAGGATTCATTTCTGACCTCAATTTATACAGTTTTTCAAGAAAAAAAGCTTCTCGAGGTGAAGATCTCTTGCTAGAACAATCTCACCCTTAAGATTAGTGTACTTCAATTCCATCTTAGAGCTATTAACAATTTAGACTTAACAATTTTTTAATCAGTGAAAATTAAGTGTATTTTTGTTGAATTTTTTCCCCTAGATTCTCAACTTAATTTTTCATCATATGAAAAAAGAAATTCAAAATCAATAGAGAAAAAATCATAATTTATGAAGGTCCAAAGCCAAAAAATGTAGTTGAGCAAGCTACAAAAAAACTTGTTTCCTTCACTTTAAACGTAAATATCTTGCAATCTACAAGGCCAAAGTTTGTGAAATTTCTTCCACACATTCTTATGCAAGACTAGAACAAGATCCTATGATTAGATATGCCAAAAAAACATTTAAATTTTTTTTGGCTCTTTGCTTTAAAAATGGCAGTTTTGAGTGTTTTTTGATGGAAAAAGGCCTTGGGACTCTAGGGGTTTAGGATTGAGCGATTTCAAACATGTTCTGGAGCACTACAAGGCAATGAATTATTTTTGCCATGTATATGTTCTGGAACAGTTTATCAAATTAGAATTTGACAAGTTTAGAAAATTGTAACTTGCAAAAATTTAGAATTTTAGAATCTTAGTTGTTCACAAGTTTTATCATTTTACAATTTCAACCAGTGAATTTTTTTAATTAGATGTCATCGGTGGTAATATAAAGAACATTGAAGCTTTCATGTTGAAATAGCACTAACCTTTCCATCCATGCAAACGTGTAGATATTGGTTATTTTTGCAACCTCTTAAATTGAAGGTAACTTTTCATGCCTTTTGSACAAGTCAACCCCAACCACTTCTATCTTTTTGTGCTCAGGTCTTCCACTTTTGATATGTCTTGTAGTTGGGCCAATCAAAAGAAAAGGTCACCTAAACCAATTTGGACTTAATAATATTTGAAGCCTAATAGAGTATTAGGATTCAACCGCTCTAGACATTATGAGGGTTGCTATTATGTGAGCATAGGAGTTTGAGCCCATGAACATGTAATAGGTGATATTCTTGRGCTCACATACTAGCACCGTTGGAAATTCAACCTTCACAAAATGTGGRAACCCCAAAAGAGTGGTTGTTGGAATAGTTCACTTTGTTATATGGAGGACTAACATGCAATAGAATGACAAAATCGCACAGAATATTCATAAAAAGCCACAATGATTAGGGAAATGAATTGATTACATGAGCAAATGGGTAAAGCAACTTCGATTGGAAATAATCATCCTTGCAAGTTAAATTATGCTTTTCCAATAATATTTTATATTACATGCAACAATTTATATATTGACAATTCTAAACAAAAGCATCTAAAAGATAATTATAGTAAAGGCCACATAATTACAATTCATTCAATTTCCATCTCAATGAGGGCATCTTAATAAGTTTATTTTAAAAAAATTATTTGATTTTTAATTTTATTGGGTGGATTAATGTTTGTTCAAAAAACTTTGATTCATTCAATATTGATGAACACACAATGAACCGCTTATTTTAATTTGAGCTTACTTTTGCTCAAAAAAATTAGGTAAATTTTAAYCCTCTCAATCTCCCCAAAGGTAATATTTTTTCTAAGAAAATAATTTTTATACATTGTGATTATTTTGATAATTAATGACAATGACCAATCACGATTGTAATCAAGAACACACATAGAAGCACCCTAAACACAAAATCCAATGAAAATTATTCAAATTGAAAAAAACAAAAATGAAACACAACATGCAAGATGAATTACATGATAAATTATATTGAAGTGAAAATTGCCTAATTGATTGTTTATCCCCAAAATGGTCTTGACTATGTTTTCACCAAAAACGCTCAAAAACTGCCATTTCTAATACAAGTACAAAATTTTAGAAAAAAAAACATTTTTTTGACACATGTAACTTTAGGATCTTGCATTAATCTGGTTCAAAAAGATGTGGAAAAAATTTCAGAATTTTCCACCGTGTAAATTGCAAGATATTAGCGTTTGAATTGACAAAAATAATTTTTTTGGTCCTGCGAAGAAACGGGCAGCTGCACTTCACAAGCTCACATTTGTATGAAAAAATGTCCAAAATGGTAGTTACTCTTTGGATTCATTCTTCAAGCAAAGTTGGTTACATGCTTGAAAAATTTCAAATCCTTTGGAATTGTACAGCATATAGGAAACAAATAGTAAGTAGAAAGAAGTACAAAATGACTCAAAATACTAAATTGTAAACAATTTATTTATGGAATTGAGAAATGCCAATCCCAATGGTTAAAATGTTGTATTAAACAAATTACAACTACTTTTTTTTTATATATTTCCAAAAATATTAAAAAATTGAATTAAATAGTGGATTTCAAACTTTTTTGTAGAGTAGAGATTCTGCAACTACCCGCAAACTACCTCAAACTACAAATTCTCAGAACTTTTGACTCTATGATAAAAATAGAATGATTCAAAGCTTTCCTCTTAGACAAAAATCTAAAGAACCAATTTCGAATTTTTGTTTTAAAAAAAAAGAATTTTTAAAGAATTTGTTTTTGTTGCTCAAGCTATCCATCGAGCAATGAAAAGTACATATCATATAATAACTTTTGATTTATGTAATCAAAAGTTGTGAAAATTGTTGGGCCTTAAAGCTACTCCTTGGAAAAATGTTGTATGAAAATTTCAACAAAAAAAATTAAAGACTCCATTTATAGTGAGGTGCCCGAAATCGCTATGTTGCCAAAAAATGAAGTTTGGGCAGTTAGGGGTTAATGCTAAATACAATTTCCATAACCTTGTCATTTGTTAGACTCAATTTCATAGAATTACAAGAGTTCATGAATCCCCAATACACTAAGCTCTAAAGAGATAGTAGGGGGCTCTTTTGGGTGCATAGTGTGGGACAAGTGCATTTCAATGCACCTCCCCTCCACTATGCACCCAAAAGAGTCCCATTTAATGTATTAGCCCTCCATGATTTTCTTTCCGTGTTGACTGGCCACCCCCTTCTTCTTATAATTTAAATTGTTGAATGTGAGTACAAACAATATGGGATATGTCCCGTATCCCGTAATTATTAATGAACCATATGTGTATGCGTATGTATATACCATATTCATATGCATATATGTAAAATATCTGTGTAATACATGTATCCGTATCCGTATCGTATCCAACTCTCATTTTTATGCGGGGGGCTATTAAATTTCAAATGGCAACCCAGTTTTGGGGGTGGGGTGGGGTTGCCTCTTTTCAAGGAATGGTGACCCCTCTTTTGAGGTTTTTTTTTGGGATAGGCAGTTACTACCACTTTTTGGGACATTGTGTAAAACAATGTACCAAAAAGTTTCAGATTGGATTATTTTTCATAACCCCTCCAATTTTATTGGAGGGGGGGGGTATGAAAAATAATCCAATGTGAAAACAATTTGGAAACCCTAGTACCCCCCATTCTTATATTTTTGGAAACAGAACTTACATGACAATCGATATGGGTTAATTTGTTTTGGTATTCTTTCCCTATCCGTATTGTATCCTAGTATTCATATTCTAATATATGTATTGCAATATTCATATCCCAGTATTTGTATCCAAATATTAGTATCCATATTAAGATCAACAGGAGGGAAGGGGGGTGGGGGATAATTTTTAAGAAAAAAATCAACGGCCTGTTATTTTTTGGAGAGAGAGGGGGGGACTAATGCAAACCAAGTGGTGGGACGCCTTTTTTTGGCACATTGTGACCAAGTCATGTCTAAGTGACTCTCTAGACCTAATGCACCATGTATTTGTCAAATGATATAGATTTACATATCACAAAATGATGGGATCAATTCTCTAATGAGTAATGAGTACAATCAAAGTTCTTTTACTGCATGTGACCAATGGAAAGTAGTTTCTGGCAATATGCACGTTAAGAAGCTAAAGTAATAGAATTGTCATGTCATTAATTTATTATTAAAAAATGTAAATAAATTATCCCGTATAGCCCCAAAAATTTTCTTTTTTTTCTTTGAAATTTTCATAGAACATGGGAACAAGGAGTATCTTTAAAGGTGCAAGAATTTTCATAACTTTTGACTACATGGTTAAAAAATTATTGCATGATATGTAATTTTCATTAATAATCCGGAAGTCCAAAAGTAATTCTTTAAAAAAAACTGGTTTAAGAAATAAAAATTTGAAATTGGTTTTCTAGATTTATATATACTTGGAAAGCTTTAAATCATTCCATTTTGATTAATGAGAAACTGTGTGTCAACTGGTCCAAAACTATGTCTAATCGACCTTACTCAGATTTCCCCACACAATCTAATTTCCAGACCAGAATCTTGAACCTAAGGATTTTGTCAATTTGAACTCTAAGTTACACTTGCTCAACTCCTAATTTCAATCTAGCTTGTTCATGGGAACTACCAATTTGACATAACCAACTCCAAATTGTTCTAAAACAGTTGATTTGACCACTGTTTAAAATTATCTAATCTCCCATTCACCATAAGCAATTCAGACAAATCGACATATTTAACTCCAAATATTCTAAATTCAGTTTCCACATAACGTTTCACACATCTCACAAATTTTTCTCATGTATCAAATCAGTCGACAATCTACCAAATCTAATGGAAGATACACACTCAACTAGACTTAAATATTTCACAAACTCCATCCGACTTTCACAGTGGGTTTCTCAATCAATTAGACCACTCCGTGTACACATACACACAACACTTTCAAGTTAGCTTAGAGTTCACACAATAAATCAATTTGACCCAACAACAAGGATCAAACATACAAATTTAATTCATATCAACAATTAGCCAAAGCATGCATGGCTTCAAATACAAATTCCCTGTCAACTGGCCAGTAGACCGACAACACTCGTACTACAATGTTCTCACAGTTAATTAGACTAATCAGTCAATTCGATAATATTCTGCTACACACCATAGCCAATTTAATTCCCAGACACCTCGACCAGTTATTGTACTCCACTCCTTCAATTAGACAGTACATCAATTTGCAAACATTCAACTGTGCTATCACCCACTCACAAACTAGTTTACAAATTTATATTCTTAGTAATTCCAACAAGCCAATTAGACATACACAATCACAAACAATGATCAACACAATATACAAATAGTACCGATAAATTGACAACTCCAAGCTGCAGCCACCTGCTGCCTCAACTCACACAATCACAAGATAAATTGAGAATTGGGAATTTTGATTTTATATTCACAAAAATGAGAGTACACATTCAACGAGCCATACCACTTGTACGAGCTAAAAGAAAATTGAATAGACCTTTGGACTTATAGTCCCAAAATCCGTGAAGACAACCCTTCACGTGGAACGCTATGGATTCAACTTGACCCTCTTTATATCCATTCAAATTGACTCTATCTACCATTTCAAGTCTTAAGTGATATCTACAATTCTAATTGACCGGGTAATGGAAATAAGTCAAATTGACACTCCTATTCACACCAAGAAAGTCAAATTGAAAACAAAAGAAAAAATAGAAGGACGACAATCATGCATGTGAGACAAGGCTTAAATTTACTATAAAGAAATATTGACTCTATGCTAAAGTAAGGAAAAACGGGGTCTCAAGAAATTGCCAAATCTAAATCAATACTGTAAATACAAATCTAAATCTTAATTATTTTTTTTATTTCCACTTTTTGTTGTATTTGCATACTTGTCAATCCATAGGCTACATAACATTTAATAGTCTGCAACCAACCTGTGTTTTCCTTTCTTCAGCATCATTTATCCAAAATTAATGTGGAGGGCCAAATTTGAATGCATGGTAATCTGACACCACTAAACACATACCATGCTTTAGAAAATATTGATGGAGCCAGTTGTCAACTACTTTTTGGTGCCAGAGAACTACTTGCAAAACAAATTAAATTACTAATGGCCCAGCCTCCATTAGTGTGCATTAGTTTCAACCTAGTTCCTTTCTTGCTGACATTCTGACAAATTTGACATGTGGCCTCATAGCTATTTGACATGTGGCCTCATAGCTATTGATATAGTGTGGAATATTCCACTCCCTTTTGGTGGAGGAAAGGCAGTTAGTAGTGCTGCTACTGAATGTTATGTAGCGGCCTTTTTAAAGCCCCACTTTTTTTTTCTAATGCGTCATTTGGTCATGCAAAATGAAAATAAATGTAATAGATAATAAAATGTTAGGTTGTTTAGGCTCTACACTAGTTATATAATTGTATTCCTTAAAGGATGGACCCATTACTGCGGAAAACATGCGGGCTATGGACTATGGACGGCCGTCTGTTAGATGGTAGGAAGTCAAATCAAGTAGCACCTATAAATGATAGCAATACCTAAAAATTTGCTACAACACCTAAAAATTTGATGATGGGCTCAAAGGGACCTGTTAGCGTGGGCATGAATTTCCATGGCTTTGTGTTACACTTTAAAATGACAATACATTCAATGACCCTATTTTGTGCTTTCCACGTCAAAGCACATCTCTACTCTCACATTCACCCCAAAAACGGATGAAAACTACCTTTTGTGCATCCACTACAGTTGATTTATGTCATCCAAAGGACTCAAAACGTCCCTGTCGTCCTTTAAGGGTATACACAAGTGACACCTACCTCTATACAAGTGACCTGCCTATCTTTAAGCCGTGATAAAGTTCTGTAGCATCTTGGTGCCGTGGAGAGTGGAGATTCCGTCTCAGACAAGTTTGTGAATTCATGATTGATTGCAGTAAAGTTTGATACAGTACCTGAGATAAAAAGAAATAGAAAAAAGAAAAATATCACAACTGAAAGTCGATCACATATGTCAGTGAAATCTGTCAGTCACGAGAGCTGCAATCAGAATCAAACACCTGGATTCAATGGAATTGTGTCAGTATCTGGTTGCCTCAGTGTTTTTGCGCGGTTCTCACATATTCAGTCAATCAGCACCGTAGAGCTTCTCACACAAGTAAGGTAGGAGGTCCATAAATCGCCCATCTAAGGGCTGAAGCTGAATTTTGGCAAGGTGAAACTGCTTGAAATAATTTTCAGTAAATTTTCCTTGAAAGATAAGTGGAATTGGCATCTAACCCAAGTTGTTTCATATTTTTTGAAACTTTGTGAAATTAGTTATGAATTTTTGAAGTTGCAGAAAAGTGCATTTCAATGGGCTCTAAAACCGACCACCTCCTCAAATGTAGACCGCTTGTACATTGGAGAGTGCAAAATGTACCTCCAGAGCCTGATTGGTTTTAGAACGTGCTCCATTTCAGGACCTCCTACCTTAAGCATCAAACAAGACCGATTTTAGTTTTCCTGAAACCCACTTGGGAGTTCTAACGATGYACAGTACACCGCGTGGTACTCTCATGTACATGCCACGTGCTAAATAAACCAAAACAAGCTAGGATATAACTGAACTTAGTTACTTAGAGCCCGTTTCCATGGAGCTCCCGGACCTCCAGTTCCTGGAGGGCTCTTGGAGGGCTCCTGGATGCCTCCGTAGCTGGCGTTGGAGGTCCAGGGGCTTTCCATGCACCAGCCTGGCCGGGACCTCCAGGTTGGTGCTTGGAAGGTCCCGGAGCTAAGTCACTTCGTAAATTTTGACTAGAGCTTAAAATTGAATTCAATCTTTCTTTGAATTTAGAACTTAATTGAATGTTTGATTACATTTTTGAATTAATTCAATCTCTAATTGCACTTAGTAAAAATTGGAGTCTTTACCTGTATATAGAATTTAATTGAATATGTAATTCAATTCATAAAATATTTAAATAAATAATTGAATTTAGATATAATTTAAAGATTCAACTATATCTCGAGTTTAATTCAATACGTAATTGAATTTAGTAATAAATTATATCTTAAATTRTTTTTGTAAATAAAATTTGCATTCCAAAATTAATGAAATATGTTATTCATACATAGAAATTAATGAAATCTTTAACTGTATTTAGGATTAAATTGAATATGAAATTAAATTCACAAATTCATTCAATATGTAATTCAATTCAGATATCAATTCAATGTTTTTTTTAACAAATGGACGAACCATAAATCAATTGTTTCAGTGTATTACAAAATGAGACCGATATATAGTCGAATTCTACAATTCATGATTAATTATTCAAAAATTGATTAACTAAATCACTTAATTAACTATATAAATTAATTAATTAAATACGTTGGAGTTTGAAGAAATAAATTAAATCGTTAAATTAATCGTTTAAATTTGGAAGGTCCAGGACGGCCTCCAGGTCCTCCAGGTCTGCAACCCTGGACTTCTGGACCCGGAGCCTGGAGGGCAACCTGGACCTCCAGGGAGCCAGACCAGGGACCATGGAATGTCCATGGAGGCCCCCGGAGGGTCCGATTCCTGGAGGTCCAGGCCCCATGGAAACGGGCCCTTACCATTACCACTAATAATATTGACACAGTCAGTGCTAATTGGAATCTTTCCAAAATACATGATCCCTTCATGCGATGTCAAATCAGAAACCGAACAAGGCTAGGAATGCAGCATCCTGATCGACGTAGCCACTACTGATCATCCACGACGACGACACTGGTCAAAAAATCAGATCTATCTCCCTGCATTGGAACGTACCACGTACGCCAAATTTGTGGTCGATTCCGTTTTGGAATGAGAATCCCACAAACTAGTAAAGAAATTAGAAAAGAATCGACGCAGATTCCAGACTGAAGGAAGTATGAGGCCACCTTTTCAAGTATGAGAACAATCCACCACGATAAGGGATCGATCGAGAGCAATCCTGAACCACACATAACTGCCATGCAACCAGGAGCGTTTTGTATTTTCGCAGTTSACTGCGGCGGAATAGCAGCGCTCGTGTCGGCATGAGAAAAGCGGGGTCCCGGAAGCCGTGGGCACGCTGCTCCTCACTCCGGGTGCGTGCCGACCTCTGGCGGCGACGTCATGAAGCACGCACGGCAGGGTTGTGCTCGGTTGACGTCAATAAGCCACAGCCAGGCGCCCAGGCTTCAATGTACGTGGGGTCTCCCGGCCTGTTGTTACGTACTTCGCCGTTCGCCGCCGCATCGATCCTGCGGACGAGCTTTCCGAATCCACGGCCGTGTATTCGTAACATGACACGTTCCTTAGAATTGTGGCCCAGAGAACTCTAAACTATGATTTCAGGTTGCAGTGCGGCGACGGAACTGCGCTAATTGGCAAGAATCCACCGTCGTAATTAACGAATATGCGATTTTCCGTGAGGTGCGAGATGCTCGCTGCAGGATAGTGTGTATAAAGAGCGACGGGGTAGAGGTAGCCACACAGCATTGATCGATCATCTGCTGCTGGGCAGTCATGCACTGGAAGAGCTTCCACTGTATGTTAATTTCTCCAGATGAGCGTTGGGTCCACGATGCAAGGTGGCTACCTGCAGTGAGGTGCAAGGGGCTGTTGCGACTTTGAACGTGCAGTTCTACGGCCGGCACGCTCGTCGATGTCGAGCTCAGGAGGTGCTTGATGAACAACGTATGGGAGTCCGGCCTCAATTCCATTCAACTTAAATACCTAACGGTGCAGTAAGACTGGCATTACTTTTACACATGAAGTCGTTGAAGGAAATATGTTGGGTATTTGTCCCCATCCCATACTACTGGTAAAAATTAATGTTYGTCACTGACATCGCAGGCTTCAAGTACAACACGTTGAGCTTCCTATACCTCAATGTCCCCGGCCTCTCACGTGTGCACTGGCATCCGTTTAGCACCTCGTCAAGCCCTCTCCACGACAACAATGAGATTTCTGTCCATATCAAACCTCTTGGCGACTGGACGACAGGCCTTCACAATGAAATTAACGCCAAATCTGCCACCAACATCAACACCCAATTAGCAGGGTGCCCATTCGCATTAAAGCTCTATGCTGAAGGTCCTTACGGTCATGAAAGGGACTACTTTCTCAGGTTCGAAATAATTACCCTCTACTAGTACTCAATTTCACCTCCTATGGCATAGCAAATATATTAAAGCTTCCTTATCAGCATTGAGATGTGGCCTTTTCAATTTACTCGTAGCAAAATCACAGCTGAACAGTGCACAGGATTCAATTCTTTTCGGTGCCAGAATTAACACCTGAAAGTGAGATTCGTCGTCGTGATCTAACACGATCATGTTCTCTTCTTATGAACAGATACAGGAATTTGATTTTGGTGGCCGGAGGAGCAGGAGTAACCCCTTTCATGGCCATTATCGAGGACTTATTGAAGCGTCATTCCCTTCAACAAGAAGGCCTGCCAACGAATGTGCAACTAATATGGTGCGTCAGAGGTAAAGCAGAACTGGCTACCTTGAGAACGATCAAACCTGGGCAAATATATCCCAGCTATGGTCACCAACAATCCAAACCTTTCAAATTAAGTTTACAAGCATACGTAACTGGAGAATCCATGGTTGGGGTTTCGGCTGAATCACCTCTGGTAGAGATGTCGGGAGCCGAAATCCACGTTGTAGGCGGCAATGAGAGTCCGCAGAAGGAAGCTCCCAATCGCAATGGCATTTCGACCATAAACTCTTACCAAAACTTGTGGATGATCGCGCTCATACTCGCTACGACCACTGGGTTTGTGTTGATCTCCGCCCTGTTCTACCACTACGTCACCGATCCGAGGCTTCAGCCGAAGGGAAAACAATTCAACACATCCGTCGAGACTATCCTTCATTTCGTGAGCTTGTTTGTAGCAATTTTTATCTGTGGGGGCTCTGTTATCTTCCTCTGGATGTCCAGTACATTGTTAGGGTCGCCGTCGTCGTCGTCGTCGTCGTCGGGCTACGGACAGGAGTCTAAAGTTGCAGATCTGGAGGGTAATGACAACAGTTCTTTGTTAGAGAGCTGCATCATCACCGAAGGCAGTCGACCACAATTCAAAGGTCAGTATTACTCACTCACTGAGTGTTATTTTCCATGTTAATTGCCAAAACTTGGAGAACTGCTAATTGTGCAAATTTATGTTGACCATCCATGTTGAAATTGCTAAGTAAGTAATTAAGTTGGTTTAGCCCATACAGAAGAATTTGAATTGAAATGAGCATATGAAATGCGCTAGTCTAGTCTGGTTTCTGACGTGGTCAAAATTTCGTCAGTTGACATCTGGAGTTGGGATTTCTTTCTACCAGAGCTCTTCAATGAATTTGCTGAGAAGCACGATGGGGAGGAAGTCGGTGTGCTTGTCTGCGGACCCGAAGGGCTTCAAGCAAGTGTTGCCAGTGCCTGTCGCTCTCGGAATTTCGCATCCCTAATGAAGACGCCGTTTCATTATCACTCTGTCAGCTTTGATCTTTGAGTGTCGAAGCAGTTTTCAAGGTGCAATCAAGGGGAGCATATCAAAGCTAGCACGAATTAATATTCCACCTTCGGCGCTTCAAAGCTGGATAAAGTAGCAAGAAGTTCTTCAAGGAGCATGGTTGCTTAGCTTCAGTTCCCCTTAGAAATGGATTGAGCAACTGATGGACGTACAGCAGTGTACATTACGTTAGCAGACGATTTTGTATCACAAAAACAGTTTAGCTGCTGCAGAATTAAACAACAAATGACTGCATGACAGCACTTCCTCGAGGAATCCTCAGGCTGTAGATGGCCTTGTAATTCAGGAAGTTCAATCAATGAGGACTCCGTGTCAATTTTTCCAAATTTATTCCAGTGTATTCATTATTTCATCTCCAATCTCAACTAGTGGCAGTACTTAGATGGTGAATTCATCTAAATGGCGGTATTATTTTGACATTTTTGACATATTTCAAGCTATTTTAATGAAATGTTGTGCCATTCTACTGGAACATCACGTTTTCAATGAGATTCACCATTTAGCGTTCTTGGGTTTGTACAGTGGCACATTGTGGAGTGGCCAATGGTAACACAAAGCAAGCAATAAGTGCGGCTTCAATTCCACTACTGTACCGTGTAAGAGTAAAGGCCCTATTCTAGCCATAGTTCTACACTACCGCCATGACCATTATTTGATACTAAGAGATATAGGTGGCTCTTCAAGCGCCTAGGCTCTAAATTTGTCCACCTCAAATGTACACTACTTGTAAGTGTTGCTTAAATTTTGTTGTGCCAACAATGTGTAAATAGGTTCCATCACCAAAAATTGATGTTGGGTGAATGTATGAAAGACTAGTATTATTTTGCATCACACTTGGAATGACGGAGTTGTCATCCACCACAACTTTTGAAGTATGAACTCAATTAACTTGAAATTTTAATTGGAGATTTTTAGCTTTATAGCAATCAGATTTCTTATTTTTCAAAATATTTCAAAATCATTTTATATTTAAATTTAAATTTAGCTAATTTATCACACTTTGCACTTTAGGGGGGTTTAGTACTGGGGAGTACTCAAAATTAATGATCTAAAGCTAAAAATTTTGTGGTCTATTCCTATGCTAGGCATGCATGTATGTTTGATTGTTGTCAAGGTTATAATTTTTTTTTTCAAAACTCTTTTTTCTTGGTGCATCCTTAAACTACATTGTACTAATCAGTTTGCATCTCATCTATGACTCAAAATTAATCATTAATCATTATATTATCCATTTTAACTTTTTCAAACAGCATTATCCTCTGTATTCTAGATAATAGACTAGTCATATCTTGCACAACAAACCATCAGTTTGTACAACCTTCTTGATCTTCATTGGGGTTTTTTTGCGCTATGTTCTAGAGTTCCTAGTCCAACTCTAGGCTCCCAAACACAAGGTGAGGCACTCGTTACTAATATATCTATATAGATCTATAGATCTATAGATATAAAAGGAGGCTTCGACCCCCTTGCATACAATCACAAGTAGTCTTGAGCATGGTACAAAGAAGACTACAAACATTTTCAGCAATGGTCAATTTCGTTAGATTGGAGGTATTTTTGCGCCAAAAATGGCGATATCTTGTGCCATTCTAATGAAATGTTGTGCCAATTAAATAATGGAATGTCGTGCAATTTCTAACATATTTCACGCCATTTTATTGGAATGTTGTGCCATTTTAATGAAATGCTGAGCCATGTTCTAGTAATACCACCAATATAACAAAATTCACCATAACAATAATCCTCAATTACAAACCGCAAGACTCCAGATTCACTGAATCAATATAATACGACCGCAAATCGACCGCAAATCGACTGCACTAAGGTAGCTGCAGCTAAGGAAGGACCAGCGCGAAGACATGCATAGGAATCATGCACGACGGAAGTTCTGGTGCTCTTGTGGAAGCAGAAGTAATACAAAAACAAAATAAAAATAAAATCATCCCAGCTATACTAGCTCCCACCCATAAAAAATCAAAAGTCAAAATCAAAACATCAACGGAGTCAAAACAAAACAAGCAACAGAGTTGTCAAGCTTTATTTTGTTTGCTTAACCCCTAAAGGACCAAACTGCGTTTTTTTGGCAACATAGCGATTTTGGGCAACTCACTACGAATAGAGTTTTCATTATTTTTCTTTGAAATTTTTACACAACATGTGTCCGAGGAGTAGCTTTACGGCCCAACAATTTTCATAACATTTGACTACACTGGTAAAAAGTTATTGCATGATATGTGATTTTCAGTGGGCCAAACTTCGCCGCTCGCAAAGCATTGAAGAGTTGGAGGATGGCCGATATTGCAGGGGCTCTCCCTTCTTCCACCCATAGACTGAATGCGGTATTGTTGTAGAGCTCCCCTCTACAACGGAACACAAGCGCAATTTCGATATTAATGCCAAGTCCAAAGTCATTGTGCAGCAATTGCATCAATCTCTTCAGTTGTTAGTTAGTTCGGTTGAGTACAATTGATTAACTCATTACATAACGTTCTTAACCAACTAAGGCCATATTCGTTATATTGAGACTTTTCATAGTCTCATTATTATCCTCAACTCGAGGATAAACCGTTTTATCTCTTCACTCGTGATCTTTTTATAAATAGGTAACACCAACTTTTAGAATTCCATTATTAGATCACTATTTGAGTATTATTTATTTTTGGTTTCAATTACTATTTTTTTAAATGAATTTCCAAATAATGAGCATTCTGTCTCAAAATCTGCCAAAAGTCTCAATATAACGAATATGGCCTTAACTTAGGAGCCACCCACTTAACCATTTAAAAAAAATTATTCACGTATATCTAGGGGAGAATGTGCTCTTAAAAAGATGACATGACTACATTTCTTTGACTCACAATCTTCATTTGAGCAGGCCTATATTTTGGGAGTGCTTTAATTATAGTGATTTAAGGACTGAGGCTCTTCACTAGTTTAGCATTAGGAAAATTTTCAGCCCTGTAGAGGGTTGTTAAGACTTCATTTTCGGCACCCCGCACTGCTAATACAGAAAAATAAAAAAATAAGTTTTTTTTTGAAAAATATTTTTTCTAGAAAAAAAAATATTAAAACAATAAAAAAACATTTAAAAAATAGTCAATCTGATGTGGCGCTGACGTAGCACCAGTAGTGCCACGTCAGATTCCAACTCTTTTGAAAAATAAAAAATTATTGTTTATTTTTTTTTTGTTGTAATTGCACCACAGGGGTGCAAAACTAGCAGTCTCTTGGAGGGTTGAAAATTTTCCTAATGAATGTTATGTACCCTTCTTATTGAATGTGAGTCCTATGGGCAATTACAAAGATACATAACTGAAATCAATGTTTAAATTGAAATTCAATGAAACAAGTCARCAATATTGTGTTTCCAACAACCCTCTCAAGTCTCCTTTGTCATGTTTGCGAGGTTATCTAGTGCACACTTAGCCTCTCAACAGATTTCATCTTTATAGAGTTGGCAACTAAGCATTGATATGCAAAGCAACAAAAACAACTCAAACTACAACACGTTAAAGGTCGATGATTCAACAAGCCAATTCCGTTTGGCTGAATTGGCTTGTTCATACCTGGTTTGAGACTTGGTCTTCTAGTCAGAGATACCTAGACCGGAGGTGATACTGGGGTGATACATACCTAGAATAAAATCGCAGAATAAGCCTCAGTCCCCATATTTTAATGTAACTAAGAAAGCAGGCCCTACAAGGCCGATTATGCCCTGGCTCGCGCAGTCCAGGCTCGCCTAGGCACAGGACATAATCGTCCCTGTACGGCCTGTTCTCTCTTACAAAATTGTAAATCTTCTCGTGGTCATTTTTTTTCTGGAGTCTCATGCCAATGTTATGTTTTAGCTCGCCAGCCCAAGACTCACTCACCCATATTTGTGATTCCGGTAGTACGGCAGATTGGAGAGAGAAGTCTCGTCAATGTCGAACACCACCACATCTTTGCCGTCCCCTTCCGGCTTGAGGGATTCCAAGAAGCGCAGGGCAGCTTGRCTGACTCCCTCCGTGTCCACGTTAAACTGAGCTCCTTCCATGTAAGCACCGATATCGTCCACGCACTCCTCCGGGACCACTGTCCATCCCTGCAATCCAATCCAATATGTTACAAATTCATTCTACTTAAAAACACTATGAAATTAATTAAACTGCATTTAATTTTTAGTGAGGTTTTATTACCAGGCATAACTTCACTCACAGGAGCATTCATTTGCAGCATAATAGCTAGATAGATCATAATTAATTAGCCTTTTGAAACAGTTGTAAGCTAAGCTAAGCCTTACAAGTGTAGGTACCAAAAGCTCCCATTCCAAAGCTGCAATTTCTTCAGTCAGTTCTTTACAAAGGATAAGAGCTCTACTTAATTCATCTTGTGACTCTGGACACCAGTATAAGCTCACAGACAGAGGCAKGAGTTTTGGCTCTCTTCTTATCAATGGAGTGACAAGACGCTTACTCTACTACAAGGCAGAGTAAGTTATGAATTCCACTGGGCGACTAGAATTGAGAGGCATTAATTTCCCTGGTAAGGCAAAATTAAAATGTAGACTTATAATACCCCAAGTAGTCAAGAAAACTTGCTTCTAAACAAGCATGTCAAAAGGGAGGGTCGTTAGTGTACAGTACGTTCCTACCAGGCATAAATGTAMATGCATTTTGGTTATGCCTAATCAAAAACAGGAATTTATAACTGCTTCTCAGGCGCCCACTATGGACTCACTGTACATATCACAAGGCCTCCGAAAGTGGAAAAGGTAATCAACTTGCTGGTTCTGTTTGAGCTTCTTCCAAATGTCACAGAACTTAGTTACCGGAACTTTCATGTAAATGTGTACTCAGGAGCAGAGTTCACAAATGTGGCAAAATTATTAAGCAAACTTCAATCTACCAGGGATTTATCTTAGCTACAAAATACCAATGTGAATAGTGCTCAGTGTTTAATTTGTTTTTTTGACACATCGAGCAGCAATTTGAGCAACATAGAGAAGCGCATTTTGAAATTGGCCGCACTTGGGATGGATCGCCATTTAGTTAGCTAGATTGAAGTAATTAGTTTCTGAGGAAATTAATAACGTACTCGAGGTCAGTATAGTATAGTACCTGGTCGTTGTTAACTTGGCTGTTGTAGAAGAAACTTCCACATGTGGCTCTAGTGTTGTCGTCCACTGAGTTTCGAACTGGAGCGTGCCTGCTGTCTACACCCCGAAACAAGACTGCGAGAGCTAACAACAAAATGGCGCCAACCCTAATTCCAACAGCCGAGACCGTGGGCAATACTGTCGCCTGCATGTTATGGCAACTTTCAAAAAAAATAAGTACATTGATCAGACAATGTGCAATTGCTTGATTTTGCAACAACATGCATGCATTGCTACCTCCGAAAAACTTCTTGAAAGCATTTCGATCGCAATCTTAATGAGGACTTACAAGATCTTTTAATGAGCTAGGACTTCGAAACAAGAACATTGAATCTGACTCAATTTCTTTCTCTGAAAGGAGGTCTAACTAAAAACTGCACGAAAGAAAGAGATCGTGCGAGCGAGCTCACCATGGCCGTAGAACTAAAGCAGCAGCTGGATCGGAGGTGAAAGTTGAGAGCTGCAGTACTACTGTAGCTATCAATCGCCTGAAAGACATACGCAAGGGCACGGTACGTACTCGGGAGAGTTCAAGTTCCTGCCCGGCCCCTTTATGATGGAGGGGGTGTACAATTAAAGCGTAGAAGGCGAGTTTTCCATGTTTGGCCAATGACAAAGCAGGCTGGTCCCTGCAAGAGTTGTAAGATAAGGTAAGACAGCCCATTGTGGTCAGAATTTGGAGTACTTTGGCCTAAAGGTACTGTTGGAATTTTTCAATTTTTTTCCCACTCAAAGACATTCAAGTGTGAGAAACAGCAAGTGCAATTGAAATTATATTTTTTTCCATAAAGTATGAATTTGCTAGGAATTTTTAAAGTGTTCAGTTTTCCATGGCCCAACAGGGTCTGTAGACCACCCCATAGCCAACAAAATTTGAGCCCACGATGGTCAACTCACTAAGGTAGGTAACCCAAAAGCGCCACTGAACTAAAAGCGCCATCTTCACAATCTATACGTCTCCAAATTCAATTATGTACCTATGTGGAAGAAACACTTTTAGAATCAAACTTTGACCCTTCATAACTTTTGCATATTGTATCCAAATGTTGCATTCTTTGGTGCATTGGAACTTCCTTTCACTTGCCAACAAGACAATATGAAAATCTGACCAGCTTTATAATAGTAACTAGGCACAGTACCAATTTGTGGCGCTTTGAGGATGCCTAGCTTACCTAATGCAATCACAATATTTTCTAACATGGAATGCCTAAAAAGTCAATCTTTGTAATGAATTTCACAATGAAAAGTTGGAAGTGCCTTATGTGGTCACTAATCACTCCATCACTATCATGTAAGACATAGATTGTGGCCCAGATCTCACAAAACTAAAAAAAACACTATGGGGCCACTTCATAGGTGACCACTATGGAGGAAATAACCGCAATGGTTTGTTGTACTTTGCAGTAGAACCTCCGTTACTCACTCAGTCCTGGACTGGTTTGACATATTCATTTACAAAGGTTTATTGGCTAATAGAGGGTCAGGTTTAGTCACAATCTTTGTAATGTAATGTGGCCCATTCTTGGCCGGTCTAACATATTGGCTTATAGAGGTTTTATTGGCTTATAGAGGAATGACTTAGGACTGCTTTACACTTAGAGTCCGGGCCAATTTCATGTATCAAAGATCAAGAATCCTAACTTGTGATCGGCTAAAAGGCTGAAATCAAACCCAACCCCTTTACACCTAGAGGCCGGGCCAATTTGGTGGTTAGAATATTTTAACCATAAAAGACATGATCTGACATGGTCCAAGCTCGCTAAATTGGGTGCACCAGAAACGGGAGGCCAGTTCTTGGCCTAGGGGCCAATGTCATATTTCAATTAAAAAAAATGATCTCATTAATTATTATTTTTTTCAACGAATCTCATTCGTTGGATTTTGTGCAATTGGCCTCAAGGAGAATTGGCTTGGCCGCTAGGTGTAAAGCGGCCTTGAAATTTCAGCCCCTCTTTCTTTTTTTCCTATGTCTTTTGAATCGGCTCGGCTTCATGGCCTCAAGGCCTTTACATATAGGAGAATTGGCCCCTATTATAATTTTATTTTAACGCGTAGTTAGGGCCGGCCTTTAGCTCAAAAGGGGCTGAAATTTTGTGTAATTGGCTTGGAGAGGAATTAGCCCGGCTTCTAGGTGTAAAGCGGCCCTTAGAGAGATTAATTCTACTGTAGTCAGCCATTCGTTAATGTTTCGGAGACACAAAAATATTAAATTGCCAGAATTCTTCGTACGTACAGCACTACAGCAGCCTTGGTCAGGGTATAGGAAATTTATTGAGAAACTTTAATTATTTAACCCCTAAGAGAATCCCCACTACGCACATCCAAAGGCGCAAACCCGGGGATTGGTCGAGCCTGGCCCCATTTATTTCCTCCACGGCACACACGGTGAAGCCAAAAAGTTGGCCAGCCACGGCCAATTGTAGAGACCGGATGGCCAAATGGAGAGTCTTGCCCGTGCCTCAGTCTGGGTTGATTTTGTCCTTTCCACATATTTCGAGGGATTTGGGGGACATTTATTGCTTCTCCATTCTTTGTGCAGGTGGGGTGGCGCTTTTGGAGGCCATGTTGACTTGTTTCCTATGTCTTGAGGCGGAGTTGCGGTGAGGTGCTTGCCAAAAAGGAAGGCCCGGCTCACTCATTGGACACACTAAGTGTGTCCGGCCCGCCTTTTTTGGTCGGGTGCACGATGGGATGCTTGAAGAGCATTCCCACAGCTAACGCAGAATTGAAACACATAATTGAGTGTTTGGCGTGCTCTTTACATGTGGCCGGCCCATGTGGAGGATGATTGCCTTACTACAAAATGGTGAATGAACACGGTCAAGAGGGACAAGCACGCCAACTAAAAAATCTTGATTGTCGGATTTAATTTATTTAATTTAAAATTGATTTATCAATGTAGTAAATTTTAATTATTTGAGAACTTCATCTCAATTCTTGAAATGAGTTAACATATTACTTGAGTTTTCTAATGTTGGAAAGCTCATTATATCCACATGAGATGGTGGGAGGAGTCCCAATCCATGTGGGATATATACATTTGAACTAGTTGGAGCTCATGGAGTGGTCATGGGTACCTCAATGATGTGAGATAACTCATATRGATTGAGGTACCCATGACCACTCCATGTAGACATAGGATGATTTGAATCTCCAAGTGAGAATGAAGATCTATATGTCCTCTTGGGGTAGTAGGAGGTGTCCTAATCCATGTGGAATAAACAAGAGCATGAATTAGCATGAGCCAATTCATGCTCTTGTTTATCCCACATGGGTTGGTACACCTTCTACCACCTCAAGAGGATATATAGAGCTTCATTTTTATTTGGAAGTTCAAATTAAGATGAAACTACTTTTTCATCTTCTACTTTTATACAAGTAAAAGAAGCATTACTAAAATTGCTTTAGAGCTAATCAATAAAATTATAAAATTGGAATTCTTTTGAGGGTGAGTTTATGGGTTGACTGTCCTTTGCACCTCAAAATTGGGGTACAAAGGATAGTCAATTCATATATTGAGCCACTAGCAAGGCCGAGTAATTGGCCGCCTGATCTTTAAATTTGGCCGTGGCCGGCCATATTTTGGCCCTAGCCATGCTTGCCATGAGACAATGATTGTCACCTAGGCCGGCCAGTTACGCAGTTTTCGCCGTTGGCCGTCTTACTATGGGGATTCTCTAAAGGTCTTTAACTATGCTTTCACCAAAAACGCTCCAAAACTGCCATTTCTAGTACAAGGACCAAATTTTAGAAGAAAAAAAATTTGACACGTGTAACCATAGGATCTTGTAGTAAACTACTTTGGGAAGATGTGGCAAAAATTTCAAATTTTTTCACCATATAGATTGCAAGATATTTGTGTTTAAAGTGACAAAAATCATTTTTTTATCCCTGTAAAAATCCAGGCAGCTGAACTTCAGAAGGCCAAATTTGTATGAAAAAATGTCCAAAATGTTTGCAACTCTTTGGATTCACTCTTTAGGTCAAGTTGGCGACACTCTTGAAAATTTTGAATTCATTTGGAATTGTACAACATTTAGGACAAAATTAGTAAGTAGAAAGAAGCAAAGAATGATTCAAAATACAAAATTGTTAACAATTTATTTATGAAATTGAAAATGCCAATCCCAATGGTTGCAATGTTGTAATAAACAACCTACACCCAATGTTTTTATTTTTTTTCAAATTTATTGAAAAATGAGTTAACCCCTAAAGGACCAAACTCTGTTTTTTGGCAACATAGCAATTTTGGGCAGCTCACTACGAATGGAGTTTTCATTGTTTTTCTTTGAAATTTTTACACAACATGTGTCCGAGGAGCCGCTTTAAGGCCCAACAATTTTCATAACTTTTGACTACACTGTTAAAAAGTTATTTATATGATATGTGATACATACCTACCTACAAACTAAAACTCCTCTTAACTTTTAGCCCACTAATCCAAAAGGAATGGTTCAAAGCTTTCCACTTATTAATAATTGTAAAGAACCAATTTCAAATTATTATTTTTTCAAAATGTGATTTTCAAAGAAGTTTTTAGGCTGCCCGGACTACCCGATGTTCAAAGAAAATCACATATCATATAAATAACTTTTGAACAGTGTAGTCAAATGTTATGAAATCTGTTGGGCCTTAAAGCGACTCCTCGGACACATGTTGTGTATTTATTTCAAAGAAAAATAATGAAAACTCCATTCGTAGTGAGCTGCCCAAAATTGCTATGTTGCCAAAAAAACGCAGTTTGGTCCTTTAGGGGTTAAATAAAGAACTTCAAAGTTTATTTTAGCGTAGAGATTGGCCATGATTGCCCACAAACAAAAATTCTTCATAACTTTTGACTTGTTGATCAAAATCTAGTAGTTCAAAGCTTTTTTAGTATATATAAATCTAGAAAACCAATTTCAAATTTTTATTTTTGAAAAAAAGTCATTTTTTTCAAACCTGCCTAATAAGCAACTTTGTTGAGAATTTGTTGTACCTTACTTTGCCACAAGGTGAAAAAGAAAGGCAACCTGGTTTTACCTTACAGTACATATCTTTTGTAATTTTTAAAATTATTCACGGAGCAGCAAATGTGTGAATCATGCTCATGGAGGATGGATCACCAGATAAGAGAATCCCCACAGCTCACCCTGCCAACAGCGATGGGGAGTGTGGGTTTGCACGGTGATTCCGGAGACCACGGACTGTGTCTCCCACTTCCGACATAGAATGGGATGACTAAGCCTAGCCAATCTTCCATTTTTTTATTTGAAAATAATGGTTCTCGTCTCGTTATCGAGTATTCTCCTATTCATGAAGTCCGGGCCCAGTGTGCTTTTTGGCATGAATAAGCATGTCTTGGAAAATTCTGTCGAATTAAGTGAACCGTAGCTTGAGAATTGTGCCAAAGCACATACCGCACCTCATCCATGACTCTTCATTTCATTGTCTCCTTGGGAAATTTGGTCTTGGTCGGGCATATCTTGAGCCTTGTCTTGTGTGCCATGGGAAAGTGTCTTTGGCCCTACCCGGCCAAATACCCATCTATTTGCGCCTTTGGGCGGGCRGCTATGGGAATGCTCTAAGGATGTTCAATTGCATTGTGCTCAAAAGTAAAAAAGAACCCAGTAAAGTATGTACAGTACACCCATTATCAACACTCCCCACAATGGAATTGTACCTATATTTGTACCAAAAAATGTCATGTTTTCCTAAATATTGATTACATATATAAGATGTATACAATCAAAACATGAAAATCTTTTAAAACCTAATGTTTTTTTTGGTACACCTACAAGAGAAGTAATACTTCGAATAAAGATTCATACTAGTTTATCGTCCCAACAATGCATTTCTTTTTCAATTGCCAATATACACAATCTATAACAACAGTTTAACATTTGATAGACTTACAATTGAACCTTTCTAACTTGGTCCTCTAAAAGCCGATAAACCTATGTAAGCCAATATTGTTATACGAGTCCTAAACCAAGCCACTTTACAAAGGTTATGACTATAGTTGATCCTCTAGTATATTAAGCCAATAAACCTCTCTAATTTATTGTTGTCAGGCGGTCCCACAATGTTTGACTTTTAGAGAGGTTCTACACTTCTACTGTTACTATGCTTAGTTGTAATAAAGTAGTTACAAGGCGCATAATTATAGCTTATGGTAGACGGACCCGTAACCAATCAAATAAGCAATTATAGACATGATCTAGGGTAGTGGTAGGCAAAGCAAATATTTTCAGAGGTGCATTGACTGAAATGATGGAAATTGCAAAAACTTCGGTAATTTTATCTCTTGCAATGAAATTAGTATGAATTTTGAAAGGCCAAAGTTGGGCTTGACCCATGATCAACATCTAGAGTCATCCAATTCCGATCATTCAAGTACTACTTTCCTGCTCATTGCTTTCTATTTTCTTGCTCACTTATGTATCATGAACTTATTGGTCCAAACCCTAAAAGAATAAAAAACACGCATTCCAAGGAAAAAATGGAAATTTGTTCTAGCCTTGGTTGGAAAGACAACACCCTATTGATTGGTGACGGGGCGCTGGTTAGTAATGGGTCTCTCTTCCATAGTAAGGGAGAGGCACCCAATGGCGACCTTGTACTCAATGCCATCAAATTTCTACAGAGCATAATCATTTCAGACTATAAATGTAGGTAGATAGTACATAGCTTATTTCTTTGACCTAAAATAATAAGCAGTCTACAGTCCCGCTACATTTAACTTCTAGAATGAATGCATGACCTAGAAAGGGACGGCATTGGGTACATGGACACCATTGAGTGTCTCTCCCTTAGCAATTGGAAGCACTGAAATTTAGAGGCAAGGTACATTGATCAGATAACTAATAAGTTACGGAGAAAGCAAAGCTGCAGGGAGCCAGGGACTGATTCAAATGGCCCTAACAAGCAGAACTGGAGAGTACGTACAGTACAGTCAATGACAAGTCAAGGTTGACAGAAGAGCTGAGAGACGACGACAGTGTAAGTAACTCAATCACTACGCTAATGATGTTAAATAGTGTACCATACTAACTATTTTAGAAATGCTATAAGTTTTTACTCTTCATGAATACTTTTACGGAGTGCATGGATCCTAGTAGTTCTATAGTTGGGAAAACTTTGTACCTATAGTTGGTAAAAATATTCATTAACAATAAAAACTTATGACTGTTTTAAATCAATTAGTGTAGTTAACACTATTTAACATTATTAGTGTAGCTCCTGCAACTCACCCCTGAAGGCGTGAACTACGTATTTAACCCTTGAACACCGCTGCGGATGTTTTGTGTCCTCCGAATGACAAAGAATCAAACCATGTAGGACAAAATTGCAACTTTTCATCCTCAATATTAGGAGTGGAAAGGGAAGTTTTTTTCTAGTACTTTGACTTCCAATGAGTATTTTTGGCTTTTCAAAGTAGATGATGTCACGCGGTATCAAAAATGCATGATTTCCACGGCCACCAATCTGTCCTTCGTGGGTTAAGAGCATCTCCACTGCGCACGGCCAAAGGCACAAACCCGGGGATTGGCTAGAAGCGGCTCCATTTATTCCCCCCATGACACATACGGCAAAGTAAAAAAGTTGGCCAGCCACGACCAAATGTAGAGCCCGAACGGCCAAATGGGTAGTCTTGGCCATGCCTCGGCATGGATTGATTTTGTCCTTTTCACATATTTTGAGGTACTTTTGGGACATTTATTGCTTCTTTATTTTTGTGTAGGTGAGGTGGCGCTCTTGGAGGCTGTGTTGACTTGCTTCCCGTGTCTTGAGGCGGGGTTGCGGTAGGGTGCTCGCCAAAAAGGAGGGCCCAGCTCACTCATTGGACATGCCAAGTGTGGCCGGCCCGCCCCTTTTGGCCGGGTGTGCAGTGGGGATGCTCTAAGTTAAGGTGGAAGCATCCCAAACCATCAATACTGTAGAACCTCCCTTACTCAATAGGTCCTATTGGGTTTGCAAAGGTTTATTGGCTGAGAGAAGGTCAGATTTAGTTTAGTTACATCTTTTGTAATATGGCCCAGTTCAGGACTGGTATGACAACATTGGGTTATAGAGGTTTATTGGCTTATAGAAGAGCGACTTAGAGAGGTTCTGCTATATAAACAATTCAGCATAGTTAGAGGCACCTTTTCCTAGAAATAGTATTTTTGAGAGTGAAAATTATGAATATTAAAGAAAAATAGATTTTTGGATGTTGTATGTAATTTTTATGTTTTCTCAAAGTGCAGGCTACCTAGACCATTAAAATTGTCCTATAGGTGGACCTAAATCTGAAATCTGCAAAAAATAAATAGTTAGCAAATCAAAGTTAAGTATGTGTCCTTCAAATGTGTCAACCAATTAGACTTGAGCATTTGAAAGACACATTAACCAAAGTCTAGGAACACAATTAGGTGAGTGTGGGGTACAAAAATGGGAACAAATACGCTAATGGGTGTTTTTACCATACTGATCACAAGTTGGACATGACACATGATTCATGCGGGTATGAAAAATTCAATCTACAAGCAATAGGCTTGCCCATTTTTTTCAAAACAAAATAAAACAAAACAAAACAAACTTTAACCCTGAGAGGGGCTGGTCCCTATGTAAATCATTTTTTTTGGAAACGTGTGCTTAAAAAAAACAAGAGTGCTCATTGGAGGGCAAACTATTGCGCAAGACCTCCCCCTTTTACTCAAAATTCCAAGAATGATCAAACATTTGCACTTTTATCTTGCATAAAAAGATTCTTTGGCATCCATTGGACAATTAAGGTAGGAGGGGCAAAAATTGCTCATCTAAGAGGTGAAATTGAATTTTGGAGAGGTGAAACTTCTTGAAATATATTTCAGTAATTTTCCCTTGAAAGAGAAGTGGAATTGGCATCTAACCCAAGTCAATCATACTTTTTAGAACTTTGTGGATCTACTTATGATTTTTTGTAGTCAAATCCACTCACAATCTAAAACTGCCAAATGTACATTGTTTGTACAATCTTTTAAAGATGAAAAAGCAACATGTACAAGCTATGTACATTTGAGGAGGTGGGTGGTTTCAAAGCCTAAGAGGATTTTGAGCCTCCTGGTTCAGTGTCCGCAACGAAGTTAAAGGCATTTCATGTCCACACTTGGTCAAACTTTGATACTACGTACTAGTTTTCTATGTGAATGCATTCATCTTATGTAGCATTCATTTTTGATATTTTCCTTGTGTAGTATTCTTTCTGTCTTTGTATGTGTGTATGAAGTTTATCTTCATTTTTTTATAGTTGAAAATATTAAAATGAATTCTGAATGATTTTTGTTAAATGATTTTTTTTGTAAAATGCATAGGACAAAAATGCTTTAAATAGTATGAATCTTTTGACAAAAATGAATATCATAGTTATAAATATGATGGCATTGTAGATGTACTCTATAAAGTCACACCAAGAAAAATTTGATAGAAAAGTTCAAAAGTGGTGTATTTTAAGGTTTCATGATGCTACCTTCAAAATGTCTTAAAAGCTACTTCTTCTGTCTTATAAATACGCAATTCGTAATTTTTGCACTTGGCCAAGTGCAATTATTGTACTCAAGAGAACATGCATTTTCTTGACTTTCATCAGTGTGGTATACCATTATTAGAAGGATTTATAGTCTTTTTTTATTCAAAAATTCTACAATGTAAACATTCCATTTCAACTTCAAAAACCAATTGTTTTCTTTCACATGAATGAAGGTGCACTTCAATATACATCAACTCGTTGCTTCTTAAGTACAAAATAACCTGAAAGCTACATTTACTTCCGTAACCAAACGAGCATGGTGTTTCTTGCTTTGCTCCTTCTTAATATTATCCAAATAATTTACTAAAATGACTGTATCAAATTTATAAAGAAACACAACATTAATTTATTATCATTTCATTGCAAAACAAAAACACATTGGTTCAAAGTAAAAACACACAAAATCATATTATGCTATTACTTATTATACGAATTCATTGAACGTCCACCACCATAACTTTCCAAATAAAGTCTCTCTTTGGCTTATTACACTTGTGTTGGCCTTGATTTTTGATCCCAAAATGATCTTCCTATCGCACTTGTGCCATGATGAATTCATCAAATTCAGCTTTGGATCGCTATCTAGTATCAACAAAACAACACCAAACAATAATTCTCCCTCCATCTATGAAATCATCAATCAAAAGACAAATGAAATGAATGGAGGAGTCAAATAACATTGTTTGTTCTTATTTTTGCATCTCTTTGGATATTGCCCAATTGAAGGAAGTAAAGCTTTGGAAGGCAAAACAAAGGTCCACACATGGTCATTGGCTCATATTATATGCTCATAAAATGATGACCTCACACTCAACAATTAAATGTCCACTGGTGCCCTTTCAAAATGCCCCCAAAATTCCACTTCATAATATTCCAAAACTACACTTTAAAAAGGGCTCCAAAATTCAAAGCTTCTAGAATGCTAAATGGGTCTCCAAACTCAACTTACAATGCAAAAATGGGTCTTCAAATTTTTTAATTTTTAGCCTTAATCCGGAACATTTTTTCCAATAGGAAGATCATTTTTGGACGGAGGTAGTAAAATTTAAGAAATTTTGGAAAAAAAATGAGAATGGAATACAAAAAAATATTATTTATTGGATCTACATCTTCTAAATTAGAGTTAAAACCATTTCAAATGAACAACTATGTGAAAATTGAAATTTAGGTTTAAAAATTTCTCTTTGTCTTGTGATGTCTTTATGGGTTAAATAAATTGTAGTTGTGAAAGTAATGTTCACTGTTATGCAGTTGATAAGAAAAGGCATTGTACGACATAAGATTCTTGTTCAATAGAGGGCATTCAAACTGCAAATTAATAAAAAGAAATATATAAATATAAATATAAATATAAATATAAATATATATATATATATATATATTCTATAAGATAATTTCACCTAATTGTGTTTCAATAAGCAATTAAACAATGTTCCTATTATAAAATTGATTAATGCTTTGTTGAATCTTGTTGGAAATCAAACAAATATTCAAGATTTTTTTCTTATGCATTTTCTAGATACCGTATTCATAAATCAAATATGAATTTTCAAAGTGCTGAAAATATGTGTTTACAAAAGCAACTTTAGGCTCTCATGAATAGAGGTAGTACATCTTAGGCAAAAATCCATAGGAATTAGTTCTAGAAAAGGATTACAATTAGGTGTAGTTACTTTATAGTAGTGTGTGGGTGAAAATTTTCAATACAAGGTATTTTATAGTGAAAGGATCTCCATTCATGGAAAGCAAAAGTAGTTTTTTGCCATAATRCTCAAACACATTACAAGAATCTTCCAAAACAAGTATATTTGTAAGACCAGTATGAACAAAATGTCTATTAAATGTAGATCTATTGAAGATAGTTCTAATATGAACCTTGAAAACGGGTCCTGATAGTTTAATTGAAATGAGTATAAAAAAGTTTGGATTTTTGTGAACATGGGTTGGGCGCTCAGGGGTTACATGTTAGGGACAATGGAGAGGAATAGCAAGAGTTGGTCACCATGCTGACAATGTTGGTCATCATCTTAACATGCCTTCCCCCCTCTTGTGTTCCCAATCATGTCTCAAGGTTCCCTTTCCCCCCTTGACGTTCCCACATTTTCCCCTTAAATTCCCTTGTTGCATTTTAGTCAAGTAGCATCGGGGTTGCCCATTGTCCGATGGTCGTCGCCTAGTCACCACTCGAGCGCGCGTTCCTAGCCAAGGCCGATATCTTCAAGCCCCCCTTGTCAGCCCCCCCCTTATTGACCGACCTCTTCTCTCACCTCGTGCCCCACTTATTGCATTATAGTGAGTCAACACAATCCTAGTGGCCAGAGTTCTTGCCCAATCTGCCCTCCTCCCCTAGTTTGAACAAAAATGTGCAAAACTTCTCACTCAAAGGTCTCATTGGCAAAAAAATTATACCCCATGATTCACTACAAGAAAAAGGTGTGTTTTAAGTATAGTCCTAGAGATAAGATTTTAAGTATTGACCTATGAGGAGTCTTTTAAGTACAAATTTACTAAAAACACATGTCTTTTAAGTAAAATTTTAGTAAATTCTTAATTAAAAGACTCCTTATAGGTCATTACTTAAAATCTTATCTCTAGGACTATACTTAAAACACCCCTTTCTCTTGTAGTGATTGTAGCTATTTCATTTCCTCACCTTTAATAAAAGTTTCAAAAAATCTTACAAACTTATATGCCCATAGGTACATGCCCAAAATCCCATTTGTCCCCTGAAGGAACAATGGTCCTTTACGGGTTGATAAATAAGTAAAGTAAAGTCTTTAAAATTAATGTAGATTGAACTTAATATTGTGAACTAAAAGAAAAAAACATTTTCAAAATTATTTAATATTATTCTAAGTTTCATTTTATAGTACATCTCTACAGTTTTATCCTTGGTCCTAAATCCATGAATTTGATACAACATAAAAAATACAAAAAAACAATTTTTTTTGTATTATATGAACATAAAAATATAATCCTTGTAGTGCCAAATAACTATGATGGTCAATATTGAAAATAATCTCAATTTTTATGTAAGAGGTATGCAATCTTAATATGCACTATGGGGTACAACAAAGCACTCTTAATTTTTTGTTTTGACCATGTCAAAATTTTATCATAAATTTCTTTGAGTAGACTAGGTTTTCATGACAAATCTAAATTCCATTTCCTAAGGGGAATTATCATTGTATAAACTTATGAAGTCAAATGCAAAGTTTCATCAAGTTTTCCATTTTCACCTTCCAAATGAGTTGTTTTCAATATTTTGCCTATTAAACAAATCACAGCAGGCAATAGCGTCACAAGAAAATCTAATAGTTTTACAATATTATAGGAGATTGTCCAATTCATATGTGTGGGAACTAATAGGTGGGTACCCTAAATGTGCCACTAATCTAAAACCACCATCATCACTTTGTGTACATAATGTAGCATCACCCATTACAATGGACTTAAGGGTTTTGGAACATGAAGACAGATCTTTTAAGGGGAAAAAAAAGGATATTTAGTAGGAAAGAGGAAATGAAAAATATTGATACAAGCAACAAAACTTTCCTTGCAAGTATGAGGTCACAATGATTTTTCAAACTAGAAAATAGCCATATTAATTGTAAACTTGCTTGTAGAGGGTGTCAATTACAAGATCTAATGAACCTATTCTCAACTCCATATGCATTCATAAGCAGCCCCCCATCCATCTAATCATTTCAATCAATGGCAATGAAGCTAATTACACTACATCCTCTACTGAATCTACTTTTAAACCCAAATGCATTCATAAGCAATGTATTGCTCATCCTTCACGTTTATTTTTAAGTACTTATCAATCATGGGACAAAAAACAACAAACATGGGTACAAATATATAGGGCACACCCATGTGCACAGTGATTTTAATAGGTGCTCCTATCTTATCCAAAATCAATATGTACCTATGTGGAAGAAACTACTTTTTTTGTTTTCAAAAAAGATCCATGTTTCCTTTGTGTTTTACATGGAAAACACATGTATTTTTCAAAATAGAAGTAGTACTTTTGGGATTATTTTAATACATCTATCAAAAAATCTTTGAACTTTATATCTTTGACATAGGGTATTCAAATGTTGCGGTCTCTAGCCCTTTGGAACCTCCTTCCACTTGCCAATATGAAAATATGAAAATATGAAAACTTTACCATTTTAATAAGAGTAAATAGGCCGAGTAGTAAAAAGTGGTGGTTTTACGGGTACCCAACTTAGTTTAGTTTTAGATGAGCTGGTTCATTTGTCAAAGTAGCTAATTTAAATGACAATCATTGACAAATTGCCTATTTGTATTTCAATTTTTTTACTAATTTAAGAAAAATGAATGTAAGAAATAAAATATACTAGTAATAATCATACAATGATAAATATATTTAAGTAAGTTTTAAAGTTATACTAAAAGTCATGAAATGTCATCCTATGTTTGGTCCTTATGGTAGTTTGTTTCTTATTCTAAATTACATTTGAAAAATTTATTCTACTAGTGGATCATGGATATGGACAAGGCACTTAAAAGTGCCATCCCCTTGCATTACTTTTGATGCTATCAGTAGGCTTTGAAAATTCATACTCTCAATAGTGTTTAAATTTTTTTAACTACAATCAATTTTAGAATTTTCCACATTGGTTACACTACCCTACCATATACTACATTAAGTGAATTGAAATTGATTTGGTTTCTTCTTGGATTTTAGGATGTGAACGATTGTGCATGTTTTTTTGTAGAAATACACTCTACATATACCATAGTATAGGTTCAAATATTTTCTTGTCTTCAAAAATCAAAGTGAAACTTTTGAAGCCTAATTTTAAACCTAAATGCCACTCAAAAAAGCTAATTTTGGAAAAATTTATTTAATTTTACAAAATTAGGGAGTACCTAGTGTGCACCAATGTTGGGCCACATTTTTGTTCCTTGTATTATGATATGATTTGGATATGTTCATTTGAGATGACACCAATGCAAGATTGCACACAATTTAATCACATTTGTTGTCTTCTTTCAAAATTAGGGTTTTGGTTCCACCCGTGCTAAAAGAGGGGATCAAATATAGTAAGGTAATTGTGTATAAAATTTAGAAAATTTAATAATAGAAATGATGCTCAAATGCTTATTCTTGCAATGTGAGGTGCAATTAATTATGTGCAATTACATTTAGTATATCAAGTAGTGATAGCTTAAAAATTAACCATGGACCCAAAGGCATCATAATATAACAATTGCATTCATTATAGAGGACCCATCTAGGATAGTCCATGATATTTTATTGTCATAGTGTCCTAAAATAGGAGATTTTAAACACTCATCAATTGACATTCTACAATGATTCACTAGTGTAAAATGTGGCGGAATTGGATCATAGTTGGTATTACAAGAACCCACTTTGATCCTTGAGAGCTCCACAATTCAAATTTTGGATGATGAACAAAGCTCTTTTAGACTCTATTTTGTCCAAATAACTTTTCATTCATCCAAAGTAATATTGGAATCTCTGAAGGATTGCATTCCATTACAATCCATCTTTTATGAAGAGACTGATGATATATTTGTATATTGATATATGCAATAATGTGCAAAACTTCAAAAGAAAATTAGGCATTGCTTCTAAAAGGATTCTAAGGTCAAAAAGTGACCAATGTTAGACTTCTACAACACTCGAGAAATGACGAATCCGCCTACTAGTTCAAAAAATCAAATCATTTTTGGTATTAGAACCAATCTTTTTATGGTTAAAAGGATCACTTTTTGGCCTCAATGTCCTTTCTTTATAGGAATAATTGATTTGGCTCGAATACCTTTCCGAACCAGTACCACGTAGTCGGGGTGAGCTGCCCTCTCATTAGGAAAATTTTCAGATTTGCAAAGGGTTGTTAAGACTTTTTTTCCGGCACCTCCGCAGTGCAAATACAGAAAAATAAAAATAAAAAATATATAGGGGAGGCAACCCATTTCTGATCAAATAAGCAATTGTGCATATTTGGAGCGCAAGTTTTTTGAATGTGGAATTTTTCCCATGTACAACAATAGAGTTTGGAAGGATTGCATATTTTTTCAATATTTTATTATATAAAATGAAATTACTAGTAATTTTTTAGTGGAAGATTCTCTTCAACCTATAATGGTGATATATAATTTATTGCCTATTTTCAACCTTTTTTTTGGACTCTCAAGAAAGTTTGGCCACTCACTCCTACAAACTATGGACTTGGATGGCCATAGTGTCAATATGGTAAGGTAGAAACACCCATTCCTGATCGGGGTCCAATAACCAACCTATAGACATACATTTATCCAACCAAGGCCAGAATGTTTTTCTTTTTCTTTTCAAATTTGGAACTAAAAGTGAATGACACATGTCCCAACTTAGTGTGCAAGAAAATAGGAAATTAATGAGTGGAAAAGTTGTTTTTTGAATGATTAGAATTGGAAGAGTCTAGAGATTGGCAATGGGTTTGGCGCACTTTTTGCGTTTGAAAATTCATAGTAATTTCAATTCATGCGATAAAATAACCAAAGTTTTTGCAATCTCCACTAGAGTCATTGCAAGAAACACCTGCTGTTTTGTGTACACTTTTGCCACAATACTCATGATTTTTTGGGAGTACTATAAAATTAGAATTTTTTTTAAAAAGAATATGAAAATATATACCTTTAAGAAGAAGGTACCCTGGGAAGGAAAAGCATAGAAATTTTTTCTAACTAGGTGAACTAGAAAAGTGCAAAATCTCATGACAGTAGGTACTTTGACATTTTAATTTGTAAAAAATACAAAAAGAATTTTTTTCAAAAATTAAAAATTTCCCATTTGAGTTGAGTTGATGGTGATGAGATTTCACCAAAAAAATGGTCTTAGAACCATCATCAATGCTTTAAAATTGCGCGCAATAGGAGCGTTGTTTACACTCATGTGGAGGACATAAAATAATAAATTTTTAGATTTCCTTTGGTAGGTCTATGCTTTTCTACTATGTTAATAAACCATGAAAATTTCAGCTCCGAATCATTAAATTTGAAGACTCATAACGTCTAAACCTTAAAGTGTAACAAATTAGCAAAAATGAATTTTAAATGTAAATTTATTTTTTCAAATTTTTTAAAAACAAAATATTGGCATCTCCAATAAAAATTTCAAGTTTTTCAAGTTTATGGGTTTTTTGCTTCAAAAGTTATTGAAGATTACAAGAAAGCCACATTGTTTATGATGAAGAATAGGATCGGTGTTTCTTGCAATGACCCATCATTTTTATCAACACACCTTTGAAAATATTTACCTTGCATTGCTCTGCTCCAAATTTGTCCAAAATTCCTTATTTGGTTGGTTATGGGTGCTTCTACCTTACTAATTTCTTGCCCCACTCTAATTGTATACTTTCAAAACCAAATCAAAGGTTAGATTTTCCAAAAATTAGAAGACAWGTACTCCATGTCAATTCTTGCATTTTACTAGAGCCTTAGGTATGGTTCAAATTTGAACCAAATATTATAGTAGACAAAGACCTTTGCCTTTTAGGTTTTTTGCCTTAGTATGGAGGGAAATTGCCATGTCATCATCAATTTTGTTTGTCCAGCAAATGGTTGCACAATAGGAACTGGATGCACCTCCACGTCATAATTTTATAACTACATTAACTATCAAGTAAAAATTGAATTATATGTGTAGGGGATATTTATGTTTTGTATATGGGAGGTGGGTATTCTATTTGTTTTGTTTTTGTCCATGTGAAGTGTATAATTTTTTGTTAGGTGTTTGAACATGTGTTAGTGGAAAAAAACTTGTATATTTTATGTCCTATGTTTGGAAAAGTTGGGGTATATATATATTTTGTGAATAAAAGTGAGTTTTAGTTTATTTTTATTTTTTGTTTAAATTTCTATAAGAGAGACTCAATTGTTTTTTTTTTATAGTATTTGCTTGTAGGTGTTTGCATGGTATGGTTCACCAAATTGAGGGATTTAGAATTGTCCAAATATTGTGGCTTTAAATGCGTTTATTGGCATAGTGTTCATTTTGTCTAAAAAAACAAACTTATTAATTGATTAAAAAAATATGTAATAATGATATGATAAAATGGAAGTAAAATATGCCATGTATCACAAGAAACTCTACCAAATCACTAATATATCTCATTAGATAGAGATCAAACTCAATTGATCAAGCACAATGGCTTTCGGATCAACTTGATTAGATTTAGAGAACAACAAGATTCCATATCATCCAAACCACTCATACCAAAATAAAGAAGAAAAATCCAACAAGAACAAAAAAGTTGATACTTTCGAACATGATGACGCAAACCTTAATTATAAACAATGCAAGTCCATAGCCCAAGCTTCCAAACCAAAATTTAATCCAATCATGCAATATTTTGGACATGAATCAAACACAATTAGTCAACTTCTGAAAAATAATGAAAGGTAAACACAATTAGTCAACTTATGAAAAATAATGAAAGGTATAACTGTCACAAGTGACAAAACATACAAGTTAAAAAGAAGAAAGAAACCAAAACACAAAAACCTTTGTCCTTTGGACAAGTTTAACCCCTAAAGGCCCAAGGTCTTTGGGGGTTAAGAACATCATTGCTTTTGAAATGCTATGGGTCTAAATGTCACTAAGGTATAGAAATCTCAACCATATAATCTTATAATGTATGTGTTGTAGATGACATGAATCAAATGTGGAATCATTTGGCCACATAGATTGCAAAATTACAGGAGTAATGTTTTAGTGTTGAAAAAAGATGCTAAAACTTTTCTAAAAACACATTTGGAGGTGAATTCGATTTCAAGGTGAAATTCGATTTCAAAACCTACTGAAATGAAAAGACTTCAAGCTGTAAAGTGCTTCAAAACCAACATATAAACACATTGGTGAAACAAAATATCATCCACTTGACTCATTGTGTTTGCAAAATAGATTTGAGATTTCAAGAAATAGTTGCAAAAAACACATTTATGGATGAACCTCCTTCTACGAAAATACTTCTTAGTCACTCATAACTTCTTGGATTGCTTTGAAATTTTCAGCACACAAACTAGACTAGTTTGTGCAACTTTTGAATATTTTTTCATTGGAAACAAACAATGAATGAAGAAGAAATAAGCCACCAAAGTTCATTGAAATCCAAAAATGTCTACATTTTGAACTTTGAATTGCTCCCAAACATTCAAAGCAACTTGGATTGACATGAAATTTTTACCACAATAACTAGACTTCATGGGGAACATAACCCAACAAATTTGATTGAAAACGAACATTGGATGAAAAAGATACAAGCTCCCAAAGTTGCAACTATCAAAGTGCAATTTGGTGAACTCAAACTGAACCTATGAATTTTGAATGGCTTCAAAACACCAGTGCAACTTGGATTGATCTGAAGTTTTTTATGAAACAAACTAGAAGAGAGAGTGTAGATTGAATTTGGTTAGTGGATGCAACTATATCTTTGAATTGGACTTCTAAACTGTGAGGACACTTTTGGTCCCTTGGGGCACACATCATTCTCAGGTTTGTCGATTGAATGTACATTGTGTAAATCTACAGTAGAAGGCATTGCTCAAGAGCTATTGAAGTGACTGCTTTCAAGGGCTTCATTCAAGTTTTTTGTAATAGAGAACAGGCCCTACAGGGACGATTATGCCCTGGCAAGCGTGCCTAGGCAAGCCCGGAGGGCAAGCCCAGGCTGTGCGAGCCAGGGCATAATCGGGCCCTGTAGGGCACCCAAAAGACAACACCCACAAGACAATGATTGTCTCTTGCAATAAAAAATAATTTTTTCTTGATTCACTCAATGGTGAATATGGGCCTTCTCTCTTACATTAAAATATGGGGAGGCTTATCGGAATTGGCCTGTTGAATCATTGACCGAATTCTGCCAGAGAATTTGCCTCTAAAATCGCAGAATAAGCCTCCCCGGATTTTAATGAAGTTAAGATGCAAAATGTGTGGAAGGAAAGAGTTAAGGTAAGAACATCTTGAATACCTMGATTCTTCCTTCAATGAGGAGATGYATAGAGCCSAAGGTGTTKCCCGCTTCTTCAAGAATTTCATGTTGAAACTCCACGAATTTCTCAGTACTCAGCATACAAATCCACCTTGGATGTAACTCACAAAAAAGTCGACAAGGCCTGATAGCATGTCAAGGTGATAAAACGAAGGTCTACAACATACAAACGGTTGTACTGCCCCAAATGGAAGAAACTGCTTTCTACTGAACAAAGGACTACTTGATGACTTCAATTATACAATGCCCCCATTCAGAGCGGTGTGGTAGTGACGAAGCCAATTGGGCTTGCTGCATGGTCTTAAAGCAATGAGTATTCTAAGTAAGTCATAAAAGGATGAACCGGTATTAACCCTAAAAGGCAGCTCCTTTCTGGAACTCACTTTTTTTTTTTTTGTGGCAACCTTTGCACAACCACCTGCAGCGATCGTACCCACATAGACAAACCAAGAACACAGATTAAACCGTGTCCTTCCAAGTTTGAAAGTTCTTAAGAGGAGTGTRGGTTCCAACTGAAAGAAATTCATGATTCGACATCTGATCCCTAAAAACAAGAGTTTTATTTCCATACCTTTCCACTGTTTGATTTATCTCCCACAATTGTCTGACAAGACAATCTCCAGCTCTCAGGTTTCTGCACGCAAAGCAAMGTGGATACAATTTGCWGTTAGAGACAATGTCAACCCAGCTTCTATATCGCATCTTGAGAATAAGAAGCCGCACATTCACTGTCGATTAACAGGCCCATAMTCTAGCTCTTCAGTGCTGGTTCTGCTCTTTTGCAAGTTCAAAGTTTTAGGAACCAGATCAAATGTCCATCTAAGCTCACATTCAAAGGAACACGAGTAGAATAGAGGACCCGCTGTGTGCGTCTTTAAAGCATTGAGCCTGGACGACGAGCAGGATGCAGGGGTTTGGTCGTTTAAGAGCATCTGCGTCTGGATCCGTGCAACAACAAGAAGAGGTTGCTGCGGTGGGCACCATCACTGTGGGACAGTTCCTTGCGCAAGGGCTTCGCGAGGAGATGGAGGATGAGGTTGTAGTGGACGTCGATGGGCCTCATGGATTCATGTATGCGGGCATTTTCGATGGGCATGCGGGAGTGTTCTCGGCGACCTTTTTGAGGTTTGTTTCTGATGCAATTGTGTTGGAAAGTTCGTGATAATCTTTTGGTAGAGCCGCCATAACCTTCGTGAACTTCAAGGCAGGGAACCCTTTGCCTCCTTTGAATCAAGGCCCTTGTCCTTGTAGAAAATCTTGAAATCAAGCTTGCCCATGAATTGTGGACCACTGTACCACAAACTTTTCTTGTGACAGGGGCACTGTAGAAAGTCCTCCATATTGACAGCTTATGAACTGTCACAGCATTTGTGATTTGAATTTTCTGTGAATCATTTTAACGACATTGAATTGTCGTTTAGGGATGAGCTTTATAAGGAGTGTTTGACAGCGCTTGAAGGGGGCGCCATCCTGGAGTCCAACGATTTGCAGGAGGCGGAAGAAGCGCTTTCTCGAGCGTTTCTGCAAGCGGACCAGGGCCTCATTTCTCGGTTCGTGATGAATTTTTGACCTCAAACAAACTCCATAGAGAGAAAATTTTAGTGTTTTTGTTTTCTATCAAATTAGAGGGTGCCTTTGGAAATATTATTATTTTACACAATCTAGATATTCGAATTTACCAAAGATATGATAGGTATATGTTAAGGATTGACTTCAAGTATATCCATTGATCACACCCTCATTCCTACGATCATTCACAGCCACTTGAACATGAAGAAACAAGCCGGTACTTGACAGGCTGTGCACTGTTTCTCTAGGTTATGGCTTTGTCGAGTGAGTTTTGGTGTTTGTTGCTTAGATTGTAGAATTCTATGACTCTTCTACACCAAGAAAAGCAGCCGAGCTGAAGAAGAGAAGAATGTGAATGTTGAGATGAATTGGGAGGCTCATGATGTGGTTGGTGTTCACAGGCTAGAAAGCAGCAAAGTGGTGGAGGAAAGTGATTCTGGGTCTACAGCTACGGTTGTATTTGCTCGCTCTGATCGTTTGGTGATTGCTTATGTTGGTGACTCCCGTGTGGTGCGTATCTCTCTCCCTCTCAAACGGTTGAAGAATTYAATTGTCAATAGAAGAAATTTCGTAGTCATTTGGTTGCCAAGACTGCTTGTTTTCCTGTATTCACTATTGCACAATCCCTGGAGAATTTTGGTTTTGCATGATGGCAGACGTGCTACGCGACAGATGTTCTTCTTGGCACAATCTCTGATAATTGTAAGGCTTTTTGACATTTGGACCGTTAGCTACGTAGAAACTGATCGGAACTCGACGACCAAACCTGTAGAGTTTGTCTTGATTCCAAGGGAATTCTATAATCGAGAGGTTTACTTCCTTGGAAGACATACTCTCTAGATTTGGCCCTCTAGATCCTATAATCCAGAGACTTCCTCCATTAGGGTTTTTGGACCCAAGCATGGAACATCCCTTCTTGGTTTCTTGGAGAGGGTTTTTAATGAATGTTATCACTGATACCTTACTAGGAAGCCCACAATTTGGCTGGCAGTGACTTTGCTGGAAATGGTTAATAATAATTACTTGTGCATGAACCTGGGTTCAGGTTTTAAGCAGGAATGGCAAAGCGCAGGACCTCACATTCGATCATCGACCTTTTGGACGTGATAAGAAGTCTTTCTTAGAAGGCAAGAGAATTCAAGAAGCAGGAGGGTGGGTGCGTAATAGAGACTAGTTATTGTGTTTGTCTGCTTCTATTGCAATTACTAGCTACGTTTTGAAGTAAGCCATCTAGGCAAGTAAAATTTCAATGAATGAAAATTCGAGTACTATTGCCACTACTCAACAGTGAAGCTTGGATCCCAACTGTGCAGGTTAGCCACGGTCGAGTTTGTGGAATGCTGTCTGTCTCACGCGCCTTTGGTGACATTCTGTTTAAAACTCGAAAGCAACAGTATGTCAATGTCACTTAYATAGCTCAACTTTCCGCATCTCTTGCAGTAGATTTTTTAGTTTCTGGGTGGGTCTTTCAAAGCGCGGGATGTTGGTGTGGTTGGTTCTGGAGCTCGTGAAGGTTTGGCTACTAGTGTTTTGCTGCTGATCCTAATCCCCATCCCAATGTGTCTTGTTTCTAAACTTTGCGATTTCGGATTTTAAAAGAAATGCGTTTGTTTAATTATCTGTATTTGCGGCGATGAGACAGGAACTAATCGAATGGACTTGTGTCGTGGCAGGATGTTGGACAGTGGAATTACTGACAGACGTTGGACTAAGAGTTTCGCCAATGGGTGAGAAGAATGAATAGTTGGATTAACTAATGCAGAGTTTTGCTTCTGGTTTCATGGAGGGTGGGCATTTAAATGAGCACTACTAGTATGCTGACCTGGCTTTCCCTGAGCAGGAGAAACCTTGGTGGGGAGTGGCTGATTGCTACGCCAGATACGAGTTCCATGTCGGTGAATGAGGAAGTTGAATTCCTTATTCTAGCGTCGGATGGCCTTTGGGATACTTTAAAGAGGTAACCACAAATAACGCTTCATTTTTTTTTTAATCCTTCAGTGCTCTAATGGCCGAAAGTGACCGTTTGCATAGGAGTTGAAATTAATCATTCAAGGAAAGTAACTAAATTTATCAACAGCGAGAGGCATCATGCACTACATTTCTGGAGGACAGAAACATGTCTTGAATGTGATCATTAGCCGAATGTAAAATTTGAATGCTTCCCTTAGTGAAATTTCTTCTTTAGATTGGGCACTTTGGGGTTAATTAAGAACGCTGATACAATGTCCTACCTATCAAATAGGTGCTAGCTGAATACGTTTTGAAAAAGTTCTTGTGTTGCTTGAGCAGTGCTGAGGCCGTAGATTTCGTCCGAAAGCGCTTGAAGGAGCATGGCGATGTGCAACGCGCATCAGAAGAAGTTGGA
Organism: Pleurozium schreberi; assembly: GCA_006891605.1. NCBI lineage: Eukaryota > Viridiplantae > Streptophyta > Bryopsida > Hypnales > Hylocomiaceae > Pleurozium > Pleurozium schreberi. Next base: position 3,078 of record VACF01000409.1, on the reverse strand, counting down.
CAAGAAGCTCTGGTCTGTTGCATAGTCTTGATCACTCCTGAACACCTGAAATTCAAGTTTTGCCTGCTTGTTTTTGAAGTCCTCATTGGGCTCACCAATTCCAAGATTTTTTCCAGATTCTTTTTCACTACTTCCGAGTTATCAAGCTTTTCAGCTACCGTGTGCACACGGAGCTTGCATTTGCGCCAAATCTTGTGCTGCTGCAAAAGGTGAGCCAGAAGCAAGAGCAACCCTCCGTCGTGGACAATCCACCAAACATCAATCACTCCCTCTTGAACCTCCTCCTCTTTGCCAGGAAACAGATCCAAGTGCATGCACATGAGTACGGCCTTGTCTACTGCCCGGCATTCTATTAGAGTTTCCAACAAAATCTGTGCAAGTAATGTTCATAATCAATTATACAAACAAGTGAGAAATTAAAAGTCCTTCCCCCCCCAAAAAAAAAGAAAGTGACACAATCTTGGACAATCAGAAGGTTCCAGCAGGGTAAAGTGGAATGAATATCATTCAATGGATTGATTGTTAATTTTGTTAAATTGGCACAATTATGGGCTCCAAAAAACTGTGGCATTATCACAGGAAACAACTCTGATGCACAAAGCTCAATTTGCATTTCAAGCCGTACGCCTTGAAAGTCCCAAAGCCATGGAATTCTACTAATTTCAATGAAATTGATGTTGTTTAAATGTTTAACGATTCACTTTGGTAGAATGATATCAGTGCTTCAAATATATGAATCGAAGGTTAAATTGAAAACAGTGAAAGATTGTTCAGGTTTAAGTAATAGAACTCCTATCAAGAGTCAAGACTAGGAGCATGGCATTTGGCAAAAAAAAAAAAAAAAATCCATTTTTTGGAATTACCCAACGACAATCACAATTGAAATGGAATGCATATCAATAGAAGGCACTTTTGATTAATATCAGATTGGCAGAGACTTCATGCAATATCAGAGTTTTTTCTTGTGATAACTAGGATAAGTATATTAGATTAAAGTGTGGTGTAGTTGTTAAAACTAAAGCTTTAATTTGCAGTATTAAACTGAAATTTTCCAATTTACTTCAAAATTTTCTTATTGTTGTCAGTATGATTTACCTCTGCATTATCATCATGGCCCTCGTCTCGCCACTTGGTAGGCCAACCAAGAACCAGGGTATTGGGCTCTAAGCTTCCCAAGCCTGAGGATTGAATGGCATAAGTCTTGCCTTCACGGTATGAATTTGCAATCAARACCCTTCCAAAGCCCGTTACTTTTGCTTCACTCATACGATTTTCAAGCTCAATCTACAGTCACCGAGAATATATGTATGCACGCCGGTTAAGGAAACCATTCTCACTGCATAGAAAAAATCATGCTGTTGCCCACAAAATTAACAAAAAAAATTGGAAAAAATGGAGACTAGGTTCACAAATTTATTAGTATTATTTTTCAGAAAATTGAGTTCACACACGAATCTTCAAAGTATTTAGTAGTGAGAATTATAACATTTTCAAAACCTGTTGATTAATCACCAAAGACGGGTGTCATTAAATCTTTCACAGCATGGTTCCATACAGGCTCTAAGAAGAGAAAGAAAGAGACTCCACCAGATTAAAGACAGTATTGAATGTGGGAATTCGTGAGTGACAGTTTGGATTTACAAATATCAAAAATAATATAGTGKCTGCTAGTTTGATATTTTATAAGTAATAAATATATGGGCAGTAAGAGTAAGATGTTTATGTGTCATTCAAAATTCTTCTGATAAACGTTTGATACCCACAAGAAGAAAATCATACCACAACTCTGTGCACATATTATTTACAGTCAGGACATAGAATAATTAATTTTCACCTTTTCACCCACCGCCTGAGCTGCCATCTCCTCAAGTTTGCCCTCCAGAATGACYGTCACCACACACAGCCCTTGTCCCTGTCTCATTTCCACAAGAAAAGGCCATATTCATTATATTGAGACTTTTTGCAGATTTTGAGACAGAATGCTATTTGTTGGAAAATTCTTTTAAAAAAATAGTGATTGAACAAATGATAAATAATGCTCAAATAGTGATCTTGTAATGAAATTCTAAAAGTTGGTGTTGTTACCTATTCAAAAAAAATACTAGTAAACAGATAAAGCGGTTTATCTTCGAGTCGAAGATAAAAATGAGACTGCGAAAAGTCTCAATATAACGAATGTGGCCTTAGAATAGCATGATAGCCTCAGACATTCAATCATCATGATGTGAAGTGTGCCAATAAGTAACGTCTAAGAAAATTGTGACACACACTAATTGGAATTTTTAGTCACACAACTTAAACATGAATTACCTTCGTTTGGAGAAACGCCTTAATCAAAATGATAAGGTACTAGAACATATCAGGATTTTCAATCAAGTTACACTATTATTTTCAAGAATTGTCACAATGTTCATATGAAGGCTCATGGAGAGCCTTCCACATGATTAGTAAGACCATACTTAAGGAGACCTCCCCATTATTTAACCATAGGGTGGATTTTCTTGATGATTTCTTATAAAGCTCTTGAAGCAATCAAGTTTAGTTAAGAATAAAAGTTAAATGGAAAGGCAAGGCAAAAAGCACCTTTTTCAGCTGCGATGTAAAGAAGAGAAATTCATGGTCTGCATGAGCCTTATCAGGCTTGGAAAGACACAGGAGCTGAGGTCGCCAATTCACTGTGTACCTTGCCTCTTCTCCCACAGACAGAATTCCCCGCACGGCTATTTGGAGGCAGAGTCCTCCTAAACCTGTTCCCCAATTCACTTCTACCTGTGCACAGGAAAATGAAAAATGAAAGTAAGGAAAAAAAAAAGGGTCAATCAATCTCCATTTACGCATCCTTACAACAACAAAAAATTTATAAACCGAATATCAAGAAGTACCCATATCTGAAGTCCAGAGAAACTAAGGACCTTTTGCATCATGGCTATCACATGCAAAGAAATTGCGCACATGAGATGAATTCTAAATTAGAAAAATATAAAGTCAAGAGCAACAGACCTGGCGGTAGTCAATGTAGGCATACAATAAACCAAGGACGACAATTGCCACCAGAGCAAAGTACCACACGATCACAAA
>VACF01000408.1:0-77757 GCA_006891605.1 Pleurozium schreberi | reverse complement strand
GATCGCAAAGAATTCAAAACAAATTAAATGCTCAGGAATACCCGAAGACTCGCGAAATCCTTCGATTGAAGAGAGAATTTAGGGTTCAGCTTTCGCGTCGTCTAAATAAGCGAATCCTGGAACGATATAAGCACAGTATAAAATCCTTGTGACCGAGAATGAGCAGATGGTCGGGCACTTCGCAGCGAAAGCTTCAATACAGCGTTCAATGGCGACCGGAATTGCAGAGTCGTTGAACAGTGTTCAAACGAAGAAGACGATCTGTTATACGGTCTTGGAGTWCCGGTGTGACCACTGGTCTTGGAGGGACGATCATTTACAGCGGACGGTAAATCCAGACCGACCTCGTTAATATCTCCTCCTCTTATATCACCCTCTGTATTGTCGCCGTTCGAAATTTCATTKCGCAGTTTAAAAAATGCATGGGATTGGTAATGAAATGACAAGCACAAGAAACACAAAGTTGTCTACATTGAAGTCATCTTAAATCGATGTAACATTAAAAATGATTTGGTTCATCCACATATACTTTTAATACATATAAAAGTGTTAGTTGTATTAGTATCAATTTAATTTGCTCAAGAACTCTAATACTTTTGTAAAACTAATATTTTGTTGCAACGTGAAGTTAGGAGCCAATATTGACATTTTAAAGTATTAATAGACTTACACATAAATTTGTTTTGCATTGTGATGTCCTACACTATTATACATTCGAATGGTGAAATTTTCATGAATTTCAAAATATTTTATATTGTCTATATTAAGTTTCCAACACTTTTTTCTTGAAAGCTTTGTTAGTAGTAGTTAGCAATACTCATCCACAAATATGAAAAGTTTATAGCTTTGTGAAAATTGCAATTTTTGAAAAAAAATTTATATGAATTCATTCACCTTCCAATTTATAATTATTTTAAAAATGAACATGAAAGTTTTTTTTGGATATTAAAGATTTTTACATGTACTTTCAATCCATTTTTCAACATATTGGCATAAGTTTTAAACATGTTTCTGTATTTTTTTCGAAAAATGTTGAAGGATAAAATTTCATAGATAGGAAGGGTTAGAATAAATCATTTTTTTAATATTAACCCTTGAGCATCCTAGCGCCTCAAATATGGCCTCTCCAAATTGAAAGATTTTCTTGTTTCATCATTATAATCTTTTCAACAGTATGGTCAAAGGACATGTCCCTATCCCTCTAGCTCTAGATTTGTCTCCACTACCAATCAGTACAATCAATCTATGTGGATCTTTTCTTAGATGGTAGTTTGATTGCAATGAATAGTGAAGGGTCTAGATTTTAGTAAACATAAGTTGGACACTTAGGGGTTAAGCACATTGAACTTACAACTTGTGGGAAATATTTCTTTAAAATTTTGAGAAGATCTTTTTAAAAAAATTATCTAAAATTCATATAGTTGAATTTGTTAAAAAATTAACATAATGAAGATTTATGGGATACAAGCRTTTTTAGGTACAAATTTTTTGAAGCAGGTTTGAGCCTCAAAACACTCCAATATCTTGAAAGTTAAGATTTCATATATTTAATAAGAGCCTTCTTAATTTTTTTCTTATGAAGTTCAACATAATTTCAAATTTCATATAATGCATTTTCAATTTTGTTCCAAAATTCTTGTTTGGTTTTGATTTAATAAGATTCATTTGGTTGATCTTGCTCAAATTCATAGTGAGTACTCTTGAAGCTCAAATTTAGGTTTGAAAACCATGTCAAGAACTCCAAATGCACAAGAAGAYAAATCATTTTTTGAAACATTTCCAATTAAAAATAACTAATATGACTTAAATATAACTCAATGATGTAGATATGCCAGTAATAAATGTTCACAACAATCAATGAAATATAAATGAAAATTGTCATTTTTGACTGTGAAGAAGATTTTTTTATTATTGTGATCATAAAACTTCCATTTTTATTTTGGCAACTTCTYAGTCTTTATCCAATAAGTTTYGTTACAAGCTTTAAAATTGTCCACATGTGAAGCTTTGATTCACTCTAATTCAACGGATAATGAAAAAGTTATGGACAATCTTGATTTTGAGGCAATCTAAACATSTTCTTGAAAAATAACTTAAAGGATCCATTTCTRAATGCAATTTTCACAATTTYTCAAAAACAATTCTTGGACAAGGTCACATTTACATGCTAGAACAATCTCACCATTGGAATTATTGTGTTACAATCCCATCTTAGAGCTATTAAACATTTAGTTTTTCTTTCAATCTTGGACCTACTCCTGCATATCAATTTCTTAGAGAATGAAAATCAAGGAATTTTYTGTAAATTTCTTTTCCTAGACTCTCAATTCTTTAGAACAAGAAGTTTTTAATTCAAATTCTAAGGTGCAAAAAATTTCCACAAATGATGGACACACTCATTTGAAATTGTATACCAAAGTTCTAAAAAACTCTAAAAAACTTTTCTTTCCAACTTTGACTGCAGAAATTGTGCAGTCAAACTTCATGAAATTTTTACCACGTGATCTTACACATTAAGTACAAGATCCTATGGTTGAATTCTCAAAAAAAATGTTTTTTTCTATTTATTTGAATGGTTGAACGAAACAACAATAGCAATTTTGAGTAGATTTTGACAGAAAAATGGCCTTCTCCTTCAAGGTTTAAACATTCACATTTACAACCAATTAATTTTTTGATTACATACATTACAGTTTTTTAAAATATCATTTTACGGCTTGTTCATTACATCAAATTCTGATACATTTGTAAACTTAACAGAAGGCTAGAAACCTCAAAGACATCGATGTAAACATTTAAATAAACAATATACCACTAATTGAGCTTGTACATGGTAATCTAGTATTTACAAATAGTACTCCCTAATACATAATTATATTGATTTATTTGTATTTATTTTACATTTTTGTGTACAAATTCCTTAGTACATCGTCATCAAGAAGTTCTAAGGACTTCATTAAACACCTTTTTTTTTTTTTTTTAATATGAATGACTTTTTTTAAATTGACATTGACAAGAACATTTAGTCACACACTAATACCATTTTAATCATGTAACATAGAATGAAAAAAATTCAATTTTTCACTTACCTTGCTCAACTTGCTCCTTTGCATATTATTTATATTGCAAAATTTCTAATTTGAATTGTCACCATGAATATCCACATAATTAAGTGTTTAACTACAATAGTTCTAATTCAATCATTTTCATCCTATGCCCACAATGCCTTCACTTTTACAAGTACCAACTGCAATTCACTAATAGTTCAATTCCACAACAATTAATAGGATCCAGAATGTCTTAGTACCTTTCAATTGAATGATTAGAACATCTACATTGATTCATTTGTCAATAGATAAGTGTTTTTTGGTATTTAAAGTCTGGTTGATTGGTTCTACCCAAGCTGAAATAAGTAGCTCCGGGATTTTTGCATTGTGGAAATGCTATGCCCATACTATTGGGTTGTGATTCTCCACCACCTCCCCTAAGCCGGACTTGCTTTGCATCGTCTCTTTTTCCTGATTGAGAATACACTAGCTCCTTGGATCTGATCATTTTATTTGGATGTTACACATTGAAACCACTTCAAACTATTGATTAAACTTTTTGAAAACTATAGCAAACACCTATTAATTGTTTTATGTTTGTTATGTGTGCCTGTTTTGGAGGGGTGGTGCAAATGATAGTTTGGAAATTAATTGAAGCTCACAATATGGTCACCAAAGGAAAGAGTTGATTGTTGGGGAAATCAAATGGTGCACAAGGTTGTTGAAGAATGAAGACATGATTGAAACTAAGTTCAAGACAAATGGCTGCTTTTATACCTTTGGGAATAAGGGCTCAAATACCTGCCATTCCATCCCCCAATGACACACTGACAGCGTGTCATGGCAGGTGCAGTCATTCAAAAGCCTTAAAGCATATAAAAAAGATTACAAGTATTAATGCACAATAAACAATAGAAGAAATCATGTCCTAAACTACTTGTACATATTGACAAAAATTGTCCACAATGACTCATTTTTAACCACTGTGGACATGTCATTTAGGACATGATTTTTTCTAGTGAAAAATATCAAATCTTTATTTTTGAATATAGACCATGGTTGCAAGCTTGTATTTCCTCATCTAATGTAAGATTTCAATAAAATGTGTTGAGTTATGTTCCTTTGAAGTCTAGTTATTGTGGTAAAATTTGCATGTCAACCCAAGTTGTTTTGAGTGTTTGAGAGCAATTTGAAGTTCAAAATCTAGACATCTTTGAATTGCAATGAACTTTGGCAGCTTGTTTCTTCTTCATATAGTGTATGTTTCCAATAAAAAAATATCTAGAAGTTGTCCATACTAGTCTAGTTTGTGTGGCTAAAATTTCTTATCAATCCAAGAGGCCTAGGTTATGAGTGATTGAGAAGCATTGAAGAAGGAAGTTCAACCATAGATGTGTTTTTTGCAACCATTTTTTGACATTTCAAATCTAGTTTGCAATTACAATGAGTCAATTGAATGATATTTTTTTTCACAAAATGAATGTGTTTGTATGTTGGTCTTAAAGTACTTTTTAATTTATATTTTTTTCATTTGAGTAGGTTTAAATATCAAATTTCACTCCAATCTTTCAGCATCTATTTCAGCATCCTTTTTCAACACTAAAACTTTAAAATCTTGCAATCTATGTGGCCAAATGACTCCACTTTTGATTCACCTCATCTACAACACTTACACTACAAGGATGTACAATTGAGATCTCTACACCTCAATGACGTTTAAGGAAGGAGCACCCAATCTTTCAATGTATCCATTGTTTGACATTAGAGTTCCCTTGAAAATGTCCTCAAAAGTACCTTGGAACCAGGGCTTTTTTTTTGGACCAGTGTCCCCCCTGCTGCCTTGACTACATAGGCCAGAATTTGGAGGGATGAAGCCAAAGAGGTCAGATTTCTGACAGTCTAGCGAAATTCCGCAAAAAAAAAAAGCCCTGCTTGGAACCATCCCTGTGGTTGGTGGGCTCTGTTTTCTTAAGATTTTGGTGTGAGAATCAAGGTAAATTTACTAGGACTGCAAATTTAGGTGCTCTATTGAGTCTGACTTTGAAAATTCTTAGAAAATAGATCCCTTATCTAAAAAATTTAATTTTTTTTTGAAAATTCATGATTTTCAGCTGCCAATACTACAAATATATTCTTTCTAGGGAAAATAGGCCTCCAACTGCTGAAATTGCTTAAATTAGAGGTAATGGGTGCTTCTACTTTAGAACTTTAACACTTTAGAAGCAATAATGTTATTGCCCCCCTCCCCCCAAAAAGCCTTGGACTTTTAGGAGTTACGCTAGTCGTAGTTTGATTTTGATTCAAGGAAGGCTCCGAGATCGTACCTTTGGAGTCTGCAATCGTTGACTGCTCTTAAAATTGTTGGTGTTTGCACCAGGCAGCTTTGGAGAGAGCATGGAAATGTTGTAGCTGTTGCTTTTGATGGGTGGTAGAGCATGGCCGAACTCCATACAAGCCTCGGACATCTCGCCGGGGTTGTCCCTTTGTGTGGGACCCGTTTCGGGGGCTACATAGTTGGAGATTGCCGGTCCGACGGACGGGTATGTTCCGGGACTATGCATGTCTGCAAAATTGGAGAYTGGGGTCGAGTCTCCCTCGCGAAACACATCTCTCTCATCCTGCATAATTTATCCTGAGATGCATGAGCTGCCTTTTCATTTTTCAGTCACCACTTAACCCTAGAAGGATGGTGGAGACACTAAGGATGTCCGATGGATGACAAAGAATCCTCCTATATAGGATAGGAGTGCAAAAGGTGTTCATCGGTTTGGGATTTTGTGTGAAAAAGGGGAGGTCTTGCATAGTATTGTAATTCAACCTCCAATAAGTGTTCTTGGTTTTTTTCTCACTATAAAAATTCCGTGTTTTATGTGACGGATTATAGGTGACATTGAATTTGAAAACCCATATTTTTATATCATTCAAAAATAATGTCCAACATAACATTATGTTGGATGTTATGTTGGACATTATTTTTGATATAAAACCATGGGTTGGCAAATTCCATGTCCCCTAAAATTTGTCACATAAAACACAAGTTTCTTCTAGTGTTTGATCAAATGGTTCACACTATATCAAAAAAGATGATTTCTATGGTGACTGGTTCTTTATAATCAAATGGTTCACACCATATCAAAAAGGATGATTTCCATAGTGACTAGGTCTTCTTGGGTTAACTTGTAGAACACTGATATTTGTGGCAACATTTAAACAAATATTTGCCAAATCTACATAGAGATAGGGCAAGGCACATGGGAAATGTTTGCATGCATGCCACRAATCTCAGGAATGCTCATTGTTGCATTCATGAACGTCGAATGAAATAATTGAATGATATTTCTCCAAGATGAATTTGTGACCGATTTTATGACATGAGTTGTGTCACTACATATTTAATTTACTTGATGGCCAACTAATGATGGCCAACTAAGTTAGTATTTGTTTATTAATTGTTTTCAACATTGAATCCTTTTCAACATTATATTGTTTTCAACATTAATCACTTTTTTTGAAACCCGAAATTTATTCCAAGAGAAACCCAAAACATATGGCAAATTGTTTTCAACATTACACTCACCTCCTTGGCCGACTTGGAGGTTCCGCTCACATAATTTGCTGCTGGGAGCTGCATGACACTCCCCATCGACTGTGGGGAACTGCTGTTGCTCTGAACTTGATTTATGGCCGGAGCCCTTTCGTTGATGCTCACCTTGAAGGGGTCTCGCTGCTTTGCATTATCATGTGGCAACACCCTGTTATGCTAGCCAGCCACATTGGTCCCCACTTCCCATGAGCCTCGTTTTAAAAAAACTAATTGACAACTTTATCCTGTATTTATTTGGTCATTTGGGGAGCAAAATTTTCCACCACTAATAATAATTATAAGAAACTCATGTTTTAGGTGACAAATTTTAAGTGACAGGTATTGTGACAACCCGTGTCTTTATGTCAACTACAATGCTCAATGTAAACATCTTGATGTTACATAGGACATTGTAGTTGATACAAAAACATGAATTGTCACAAATGATGCTAGCTAAAATTTGTCATCTAAGACACTAGTTAGACACGGGGTTCTTATAGTGAAATAAGTATATGCCAAAACAAAGGATAGTTTTCCAATCCCCTATGCAAAGATCAGATTCCAAACAAATTAAGTCATTTTTGTAAAAAAATAAAGTGAAAAAACATGTCATCTTGTGAATGGTGTGAGGTGTTGTGAACCCTTCAGAATCTGACATGGGAATTCAATTTCAGCACCGACAAGTGCCAAATGAGACCCTTTATGTATGTATGGTATGTCATTTTGGGGGGGGTCATGTTATTTACAAGCGGTGCAGTGCCAACCGGTTGGGGAACTAACCGAGGGGACGGCCGTACACTATGACTGCGGTTTGCATTGTGAAATGCCTGTTGCAACTTGTCTTTCTCTCTCAACTCTTTGAAGTAGATGTGCCTCAATGCTTGTCGAGCAGACAATCTGCACACAATTATATTTGAATTGAAAAGACCATCTTCACATCTAATCAAAATAATGGCACTTTTAAACTTTGGAAATTTGGGGTGTCCTTACTCTAGCCCTTGAACACCACATCGGACGTTTTGTGTCCAGGATGTTGGATGTGAAATATTCCACACCATCACTCTAGAGACCATGCTTGCTATTGAATGTTATGAACTACAAGCTTGCAATTGAATTTTAAAGTTTGTTCTCATTTTTGGTACAATGATAGCTTTATTTTTTATTTTTTATTTTTTTGAAACACATGGACAATTTCCATTGGAAGGGCTACAATGATAGCTTTAAGAAACCGGGAGATTTACAATCTAAATTTATAATATTGAGGCAACTAAGGAAACTTAGCCTATGACAAGTACAACTCTAAACATGCCTATTGCAATCCCAAAAATTCTTGTGCGGTAGATTTGACAAGAGACATTTGATACTTATTTCAAAGATTAGTGCTTAATATTTCAAAGACCAGCTGGCACTTGAAAATGTCGAACCTGGGAAGAGCGGGAAGAGGCTGACAATCTCAAAGAAGACGCATCCGACACCCCACATGTCCATCTTGTAGTTGTAATAACCATCTGTTAGCAAGCATTCGGGTGCTCGGTACCTAAACCCATACAAGATTATCATTTTTCAAATAAAAAACATGGACAAGTGAATTTAGAGTGCTTATGGAGTTATCTGTAAATTCTTACTTTTTTCAATGCGGACATAAAAAATAAATTAGTGATTAAATTTGGAAAAAAATTGGGTAGTTATAGTGTGGACGCCCCTCACTTCAACACTATCAAAAGGTATATTTTGTAATGTGGGTAACTCCTAAACTGCCACTTTCTACTATAGTGCCTAAATTCTATTAATTGATTGATTACATTTTCATTGATTTTCTTGTTGGTAGGTTTAAGGAGGTTCCAACACACCAAAGAACGTGACATGTGGATATTGTATGCTAAAGTTAGTAAGGGTCAAATTTTTTTCCTTTTTGGTAGTTTTAGTTAGGGTATGATTTGGGTTGTATCCACCTTAATCCCAAACTTTTGTGCATCACCATGTGCAACATGAAGACTAGCATTTCTATCATAGTCAGCTTGAAGACAAGGGCATATCCTTCTTAGCTTTTGAACACAGTATCCAAATGTCACATTCTTTGGTGCATTGAAAACCCCCTTTCACTTTGTTGACAAGAAAATATGAAAAATTGGACCAGTCTAATAACACTAATTAGACACATTAGCAAAAAAGCGACGGTGGTCAAGGAATACATAAGGTAACTCTACGTATGAGAGACAAAATGTCAGCCAACCCATCACACACAAAATTACATTGCCCGTGTATGTTCCAAAACATAAGGAATCATTACGTGAAGAACACGGAGTAAGTAAAGAATGTTACCAACGTGTGGAGATGTACTCCGTGTACGGTTGCTTTGAATATACACCCCGACAACTTCCGAAGTCCGCAAGCTATGCATATACCACCTTCCCACAAATTTAAATAACAAATTCCATGCTCGGCTCAATTGGAAGATTTTTGAATTTGCAGAACCACAAATTGGCAGGTAGTTTCAAGTAGATTGTACCTTGAGCACTTCTTCCATGATAAGTATGTTTTCTGGCTTGATGTCGCGGTGAAAAATGCCATTCCGGTGCATATGGTCCATTGCTGCACCACCACCACAAGGAGCGTCTATTAAATGTTTGTTCTCAATCTTATTAATTACGATTAATAGGAAAATTCACTTCATGCCATGTTTAGATTAGGATCCACGACCAAGAAACTCTAGAGATCGAGGAATCCTGTTGGTTGAGAGGGTGGATCCCATTGATTGAGTGGTTTTCATGACCCGGTTAAACACGTTTTGGTCCATAATTATCTGTCTAGTATGATGTTCATTGAGCATTGTCATGTTGGACATTTGTCTACTATGTTAAACATGTTTGTAGAAATTTTCAAATATTTTGGGCATATTTTAAGAACCTATCTACTAGGTGAATGGGAGTTTTAATATTGTAGATGTCCTCCCTCCAAAAGGGTGCGAGTTCAAAAAGGCTGCACTGCTATTATGGAAGAAAAAGAAAAAAATGAAAAAATGAAAAATGAAAAATGAAATCCTGTGTGGCACTACTAGTGCCATGTCAGATTCTCAATAAAAAAAATCATTATTATTTTTATTTATTTTTATTTTAAAAGAATCTATAATGTCACAGTGCCTTGTGGCTGATTCATTTTGATAGCCTTTTGGAGACCTCATATTTCTCCTAATGTTTGACAAGGCAACCCTAATCTATCATCAAGATTATGTCACATATATCCACTAATTATCTACATGCCTAATTATCAACATATTGGCAAGTAATTGTAGAAGTTTGAGCATGAGAAAAACCTTTCATGAGCTGATACATGTAACTTTTGATGCGGTCCTCGGCCACATAATTTCGGCGTCCTCGAATGAGCTCGTATATGTTCATGTCCATCAACTCGAAGACAAGTGCAAGTCTCCCAGTTGGCTGGTCGCTGCAAAATTCCCCACAAAGTTTGAGAGTCATCATTTCTGAAACTATGGGAATAATTGCTATTGAAAATACCAAAAGAACTTATTTGAAGTCAAAGCACTATAGAAAACCTCCGCTTTCCAAAACTAATTCCAAGGATGAATAATTGAATTTCTGTCCTACACAGGAGAATGACTTGTCATTCATTGGACAATGGACACTTAACGTCCGCGGCGTCCTTTATGGGTTAAGGGCCCTTGGAACTTACTATAGAACCTCCAGAAGTTTGATAACATTGGGATGAGGGGAGAGCCTCTGCAACGCTTGAATCTCCCGCAAGCTGGTCACCTGGCCACATGCACTTCATGTTTCATTCAAGGGAAGTTGAAGAATGTTATGATTGATTTAATTTGCACCCATTGACTGATTGAAGTGTTTGTTACAATAATGTAACTACACCTAAAATGGATCAAATAAGTAATTCCGCATGGTTCCTGTTATTAGAGTTAAATTGAACAGATTATCCCCAATTGTAACAATGGGAAGGTGTAACTGAGAATAGAGAATTTCTGAAACTCCGTCTCCTTGCACAAGCTTTATGATCATTACTATCAAGGTAGAATTGCCTAGTAATATACATATTTGCTATCTAGGTACTTTGGGAAAGTTATTTGTCAGCTCTTGTATTTTTTAGAGATAGAAAAGTTTGAGAAGAGTCAATTGCAAAAAAATGAAGACAATCTAGCAAAAATTGAATTTTATGTGATTTTTCAAAGGTGAAGTGTTAAAGCATGAGTTGGCCCTTCTTAAAACCTGAGCAAATCCTTATTCAAGCATGGGTTGGCGTGTTCATTCTCCAAGTGCATTGCTATTATGATAAAATTATTCTAAGTGTGTGGTAATGATTGCTACAAATGGGAGGTTTCCCAAGGATCGGAATTGGATGGATGGTGGTAATGGGTAGTTCTACCTTATATTGAAGAACTTTTTGTGAAATCTTGTTGTTGGTCAAAAGAAGATTCTAGATTCTCTTCTAAAAAATACATTTTTTTGACATTGTATGAATAAACTATGAATGTCAAAAGTGCTAAAAATAGGTAGAACCTTTCTTAGTGCATGGTGCCTGGACTTTGCACTCAGAGAGGTGCAATGAATGGCCATTTACAGATGTCAACTTCCAACACTATTTTTCAAAGAATGTTCTTCAAGTTGGCCTCACCTATAAACTCTATTATTGCAAGTTTTGCACAAAGAGGATATGCAGTAAGAGAGGTTGAACTTGTATCTCTAAAATCAACCCTAGACTCTCATGAATAGTGGGAGTACACTTTAGGCAAGATCTTGACAAGGGTTGGTTTCAGAAAACAATCAAAATTAGGTGTAGTTACCTTAGATCTACAAATTATGCCACATGGGTATAGGTATCCAATGCCAAATTAATCCGTTTGACACATGGGTCACATATTATATATATACCAAAGTCATAGACATTGCAATTAAGTGATGCATTTCATATGCCCACAACTTAATTCTATATATATGTCTTCAATGCATGTGAATTCAGAGAAGCATAAGCTTTGATTTCTAGCACACCTGGTCTATGTTGTTGAAGTTGCTCTTCATACACTTGATAGCTACGTACTTGCTTGTCTTGATACATTGTGCTTTTAAAACCTCCGAGAATGTGCCCTCGCCTTTTTTGGCTAGCATACGATACTCTGTTTAGAAAGTCATCATCCACACCCACCCCAAAGAATTGAATTGAGTGAGGAAGTTTAATCCCTAGCATTTCTATCATTGCACCTCTAGAAATATTGCTTTGTGTTGCACTACATCAAATCATGTCTAAAATTGCTTAAGTGATCGGTTATGGGTGGTTCTACCTTAGTGGCACATGAGATCTGAAAATTTTGTAATTTTTTATTTACTTTACTTTAATATTAATTTTTTTTAATTAAAAATTTAATACTTTAAAAATATTTTTAAAATTATCTAATTGAATTGTCCTGCACTATTAGGCCCTAATAGTTCGTTGGCCAATTCTTTATTTTTTATTTTATTTATTTATTTGGCCAGTATTCTTTGCTCGATCCTTGCTGTCTGGCATCACAACCCCCATGGAGGCTCATTTCTTTCCTAATGAATAGGTTAAACAATTCCAAAGAGATGGCAGAAAAAGGTGGAGCTTGTTGGACTTGTTTAGGTCCATAAGTCATACACAATTGGATTCACATTGGTATACGTATTAACACTAAATTTTATTTTCACTAAATTTTATTTCTTGTTGTGTAAGGTGTACAAGAAGGTGGATATCCATATGAAGCCTTGTATGAAAATGTTTTCTAGCTCCAATTGCTTTTATTGAATTTTACTTTAGATAGAATGTATGACTACCAATAATATGGGAAAAAAAATCCAATACTTTATAACATTCTCTTACAATTGAAATAAAATTTCATTGTACAAAGAAAATACCTCTATCAAAATGCAAGTTTTTACTGTACTCTAACACTTCCTAAAGCCACTAATGATGGAAGAAGTATTGAAATTCTTCAGTTTTTTTTCATAAATACTTGTACAATTCTTTCTATGGAGCCATACTATTTTGCGTGTGTAGGACATTTAGTTTGCAAAATCACTAGAAATTTTAGGGTGTAGAATCCTTGCTAATCAATAGCATTACATGAGATTTGAGGCCTCTGAGAGACTGCGAGTTCCCCAATTGCGGAAACACAAAAAAACTGTGCCACATCAGTGTTGTGACGTGGCCGAGAGTCTGCCACATCATTTTTTAATTTTTAATTTTTTAATTTTATTTTAAAACTTCTTTTTTGATTTTAGACACAAAAAAAATTTAGTAATTGGAATCTTGTCAGCAATCAGCCGTTCCTTTATTGCATCGTGAACAACAAAAAAATAGGGCTGAAACGGCCCTCCGTTGCCCTCACACTCCTTTTTTCCAACATCAAAAAATCAATCTTGACCCCATCTTCAATTTCATAGTTCAAATATTTGCCATATATGTCTTTTAATGGGATTAATATTGCATTCTCAAGTTTCTATTGAACTTGATACATCCCTTGGACCATTTAGGGTTAATCCTTACTTCCCTTGAGGATGAAGTGTAGTCTAGATTTTTGGAAATGTGAAGATGTATTACAAAATGCAATTCAGAATAATAATTTAATAATGCATCTCTAACAATACTATTAGTTGTAAAATATGAAATATAAATGAGATCCATATGATTAAATCAAMTAATGCACTAACCAATATTTTTGAATTAAATTTGAGGCCTAAAATTGAATTTAAAAAAATTGATTATATATTGGGTGTTTGTAATTTTCACAATAATTTTTTCCTTTAAATTCAAAATTATAAGTTCTAATCATTAAGTTTTTTTTTAAGATTAAAATTTTAAATTTTATTCAAGTAATTTTGTAATAGGCCATTTCTTGAACTAAAAAAGTTATTTTTTGAGGCCAACCTCTTAGTACCTTTGAGTTACAAAATATTTGCAAAGCAAAGTTTCTAGAATCTATATTGTACAAATATTAAAAACGGATATAGGAATCTCCCAAAAAAATGATAGATGAAAAAACACTTTTTTATATGTTTGAAATGTTTTTGTGTTCATTCATTATTTGAAATTCAAATGTTTGGTCTTAAAGGGGTTAATGGATAGTGTCTATGACCATGTGGTCAAACTTCAAAATCCTTCACCACATATGGTCCAATTTGAGGCTCAATTTGTACAATATTTGTATTCTTATTTCTTAGAGATGAAAATCATGTCTTTCGTAAAGCCTCAAAATTTCAGATTTTTTGTAAAAGCTTAAAATTATCATGAATTTTTGAATGAGAAGTGAAAAAACATAATATAGAAAAATTAAACTTAAATATAACATGAAAAAAATATTGTAAAGGATACATTATAGTATAGAATATTGTGATAAAAAACAAATTTCTAAGTCATTCTATAATTGAAAAATCAATAGAATGGGGTAATAGGTCCATAGCTCACATGACAATAAACATTCAATTTTAGGGATTTTCCAAAATTCATATTTGGTTTAGAAGCTAGACCTAACAAACTTAAATTCATTAGTTGAATTCAATTTCAAAAAAGATATTTTTCATGCCTAAAATTTAGATCAAGAACAAAGAAGGTAGGAATTGATATACACACTATACAGATCTTGATCTATTGTTATTCATGGATTTAGCTACTTTTGCTCTAAATATTTTTGTAGTTTCTCATTGAAGAGCTTTCCACCACCAAAAGCTATATACTCATATGCAAGGAAGTCTTATTAAATTTTTTGAAATGAAAGTCATCTTTTTTTAGTGAGACCAAACAATGTTTGACCATCCACCTACCATTTTCTAGCTCCGTCATCTTTTTGATGGGAGAATATTGCCCTAAGAAGCAATGCGAGGACAAGGTTCGTTTACTTACTTCTCGATACCTCGCTCGATACAACTGTAGTTGTGGAATTTTCTTACAAAAATTAAACTTTAACCCTTAAATATTGAGGTGGAAGTTTGTATTTGATGGATGGCAAAGAATCTTTCAGTGCAGGATTGTAGTGCAACTAATCATCCTCATAATTTTGTATGAAAAGGAGAAATTCTCTACAATTATTTGACTTCCAAGGAGTGCTTTTAGATTGTCTTAAACGGGTGATTGCCATGGTATCAAAATGGATGATTTCCACGGGCACCAGTCCGTCCTTTAAGGGTTTAAATTTTGAAAATACTTCATCAGAATATGGCTGGATTGATTTTTCGACCACGGGAGTAGGACTGTCCGCGGTTTTAGGGTCACCAGCTGAAATACCGACCCGACCCGACCCGGCGAAACCCCTGGCGTGGAAGCGAATAGCATTTTTCATCATCGTCTTGTTCCAGTGCTGCGTCCAGCTCTTTTGTCCTCCCTTTTACGATTGTTTCTGTTTCCAAAGCTCTGTTAGGGTTTTCCTTTTCCCGATGCCCTCTGCTTCGCTTCCCGATCTCCTCCTCCTTCTCGTAGTAGTTGTGCCCTCGACCCCTTCCTCTCTGCCTCTCTCATGGGCAAGCGACGCGACCGGCGCCATGCCGTGCTCGGCGGCGGTGGCCGCCGAATGAAATTGGACCTCCGCAACGATGACGAGGTCGCCACGGCTGAAGGTTCGTGCCCGTCGTCCTTCCCTTGTGCCTCCTGCTCGGACTTGGCTCCAATTCTATTCCTGGGAGGTTGAATGGTCTGAATTTTAGTGTTGAATCTAGCTCTGCTTGTAATTGGAATGCTTTTTTGGTTAGTTTTTATTGCTTTTGTTTTTGCTCGGTAGCTGCTCGCCGAATTTTATTTGTTTGTTCGTTTTTTGAATGTAAGTGGATCGTAGCTCTTACAACGCTTTAGTTATGTTATTTCTTTTCCRAGGGAATTGTGCTCAATTACTTGCTTTGTTGTTGCCTGCATTTTCACTCTCGCTATGTTTTGATTCATGGTCGCATGATGCGATTTTGTGCAATTTTGCGAATTTTATAGTGTATCATTTGTGATTGTTTTGGTTAGGGTTTTTTGTGTTTGTTGAAGCTCAGTAAGCTGCTGCATTTGCTGGTGTTTGCGATTTTTTGTTAGTGTGCTCGGCTAAACGACATTCAAAGGTTGATGTAGTTGGATTTTAGCTCATAAACCGCTTTTGTACCTACTTTCTTTTCGGACGGAAGTGTGTAGAGTCTCTTTATGTCTTGAAGTCTACTTTCTTCATTTCGGAACGTTTTGGCTTCATGATTACGTGTTGCGGTTTTATATTGTCTTATAGGATTTTAGAGTTTATAAGTGATTTTTGAAAGGTCGCGCTTTGCATTGTCGTTGCCGGAATCAYGCATCTCTTTTTTGGAAAAACGCGTCGTGGCTGAAATCCTCCTTTGACAGAGTTAATTTGAGTTTTCCCGTCGTGTTAGCTGGTGGTGGTAGATTATCAAGGTTGAAAGGAAGAGGGGATCTCGATTGGCTCAATGTTTGTTATCGCAATAATTATTTGCATTCTAGCATTTTCTGTGTTCCTGACTGGATCTCTGCTAGGTTCGAGTCTGTTCCCAGCACCTTCTCTTTGTGTACTAGGGTTTGGCTATATTTTCTTAATGTGGAGATCGGGCGGTCTTGCAGAGATGAATGTGAATGTCAGTTCGACGGCGGAGGAAGGAGGTGAAAAGACTGGTGTTGAAAGCGATGAAAGACTTTCTCCGCATGCGCTACCAGGTGGGTTCACCGGGCCAGCCCTCATGGTGGTCCTGCAATCGACAGTTTTCTGCCAGGGCATTTTTTTCTCGAGGCATTCTACTTTGTACAAACTTGGTTCAGCCGAAAATGGTCTGGAAACTTGAGAGTGAATATGGGRCCTCTAGCTGGCTCCTAGTGCTTTTGTTGGAAGTGGGCCTTCCTCGCACTGGAGGGACTTTGAATCAGATATTGTTGAGGCCTCTTCTTCTTTGTCATTTGTGGTGCCAGCTGGATTGCGCGGGTGGAGATTTGCAGATCGGCAGCACTCGGTTCGTATGTTTCTAGCTTGTTTGGTTTGTCATACCCTCCCCCTTTTCCTATCATCTCTATTGTGGTGTTATGCAACCAAAGGTTAGGGGTCTCTTTAGAGCCTCTCTCCTTTGTGCTAACTTAATTCTAAGGTTGGTGGTGAGTTGAGGTTCCCCAAGTAGAGGTGGAAGTGACTCGGGGAACAACTTTTCCTGCGTGTTGCGTCTACTTACTCAATTCTCTTTTAAATGTGCAGGCCCTGTGCAGGTGGACCCACTGTCACTTTTGGGTCAATATAGTGATGAAGACGAAGAAGAAGAGAAAGCGTTCGCAAATGGTTCGAGTGGAGGTCTTCCTGCTGTCGCTGTTGCGGGTCAAGTGGATGAGCAGGTRCCCTATGCGAGCATTTAATGTGCTGCCTACTGTCAAATAAGTTTCATCAAAGCTAGGACTTATGGCGCAACGCAGTCAGTATCTTTTTCTCCAGTTGGAGCCTTAACAAAAACAAAATAACATCTGACTTAGTTTGACATTTGTGTTTTTGTTTTGAAGGTGGCCAATTTTCTTGCTGACCTAGAAACCAGCGGTCTTTTGAAGGATGAGATTACTCATCAKGAAGATGAAACGGAGTCTGAAGGTGCCAAACAAGCCAGTCTTCCACAAGGTACAAAGATGTCCGTAACTCAGAAGGGTGGATTTGAGGTTTCGGAGTGACATGTCATGGTTGGATCACGTAGACCCTAAATGCATGTTTGTAAGAACACCTTTCCTTCTCTGTTTGTTGACACAGTTGCATGTGAGTGCACCTGAACTAATTATTTGTATTGATTTTTGCGTCTTCGTTGGACCGGGTACCTTTTGCAGAGATGGACACGAAAGAGATGGAAATATTATGCGAGTGGGAATCAGTTTTGCATAAAGAGACTTCTGATTATTACTACTGGAACAAGGTTACCGGTGAAACAACATGGGAGAAGCCTGCAGCTTATGCATCTTATGAGAGTGAAGTTTTAAAAGGGGGTAATCTTCAAGATGAACTTAAAAAGGACAGCAAGCGTCCACTTGAGGATCCACATTCAGGAAGTGATCCAGCTCCCGAGGCCTTGTCTCAGGAGGCTGTTTCTACGGTAAATACTGCTGTACAACAAGAGGCGAAGAATAATACGGCCTCCGAAGAGAGAGATGTGGCAGACTTCGTTGAAAGTGGTCAATTGAAGGATGTTGAATCTGAGGCGATGAGTTTAGAGCATGCGGGAAAGCAAGATGCTGGTCGTGACTCTGATGATGGAGAGCAGAGTGATACTTGTTTAAAGACTAATGAGAATTCTAAAATGATAGACAGTCCTTTAGGCGATGCATTAAAGAGCAACCTAGAGATACTGAGCGATCCCGAAGCCACTTCAAGTGCAGCTGTCGTAGAGCATGTCGCCGGAGAATCATGTCAAGTCGAAGCGGGCATGGCATTGCACACTGTTGAAAATGGCGAGGGTGCTGAGGACCTTGCAACTGAATCTTACATTTCTGGAGTTATTGAAGATCATCCTACTCCTGTTGATCGAGCAGATGCTACTGGTTCGGAAATTTCAGATCCGAGGAATATTCCGGAGCAACCGAACATATACGATTATCATCGCGTGTTAGAGCGGGGTGAAGTTTTGGCGCGCAAGTTCAAAACGTTAGCTGGGTAAGGATTTCGATGCAAGGTTTGGGCGTTTATGTTTGTTACTGACCACGAGAAATTATGTTTCACTTCTTGTACTGAATATGGACGGAAGATTTCCGAGTCTGTTAAATTCTTATGTCCCCTATGTTTTTATTGACAAACAGATATGAGTTCGTCATAATATTCTTGACTGGAATATCATTATTTTTAAAACCTCCATGTTAATAATGGTTATTGGTTTTTGTTTGCAGTGAAGCATTGCGTTGCTTATCGTTAAAGGTCCGTCTTGCCGTTGAATCAGACGTAAGACTTTCCGACTGCAAAGCCATGGCGTCGCTTGATTTTGTGGAAGATCGGTTTTGGGAACATATGGACTCTCAAATTTCAAGGTTGGAAGCTCTGTTACTCGTTGAAGAAGCTGCGTCGTCATTGGAGGCTGAGCAGCAGACGGTTACAAGCAGGGTTGCGGATGGGAATCACAAATCGAGACCTGAAGCTGACGTGCATGGAACCCAGGGTACAAAACAACAGCCTGGAGCAGATGTTGAAAGAGGCTTTAAACCTACAAAYCAATTAAGAAATGAAGACGAAGGTATTTATTCTGCATGTTTTGGATGAACGTGCTGATTGATGCACAGTATTTGTAGTGACTGCGGTGGGATTGCTGTTTTCTTTATATTTCTTACAGTTGTGAGATTCAATGGTTCTCTCTGAATTGTATATATAATGATATGGAGTTGATTCGTCATGTGGTAAACAATGTTCAGTTTGCTCAGGTGACAGTTAATGAATATTTGTCTGTGGACTGCGTTATAGATATGGATGTCGACATGGATTTGGATATGGAACCTGAGGAWGAAAACATTGTTAGTACTTCTGCTGGGGCGAGAACTATGGACCATGACGCGCTCGGTGCTTTGCCATCCCCCGTCCCATATGAGGCTACTGTACCTCAGCCATTGTTGTACATATCTACTGAAACATTACCACCACTCGGCTCTTATGGACATGTAGAATCTCAACCTCCTACTCAATCACTTAACTCATTACCTGAAGCACCTTTATTTCCTAGTGCCCAACTATTCCCTAGTGTGGATCCAGTTTTCCCTGCCGTAGCGTCCTCTTTTCCTTTGCCGCCAGCTGATTCATGGGTTCCTCCACCTCCTCCGGAAGAAGAATGGGCTCCTCCTCCTTTGCCAGATCAAGAAGCCCCTCCTCCACCTCCCGACGAGGATGAGCTTCCGCTAGCTTCCGCACCAGATACAAGTACTCTAGATCCTCCTTACTCGGCTCTTGTGGGGTCTTCAACAATTTATTATCCAGTAGGGACCAACCAGTCAAGCCATGCAGTTACTGGTAGTGAAAGACATGAGGCGGACAGTTCTAGGTTTGGTGCGGCAGATGTTGATACTGCCTCAATCCATATAAATGGCAATGCTTTACCRCCTTCGGTGGTGGTTACAGGGGCAGCTGAAACAACTGCAAAGAAAAGCAACAGAGGTGAGATCTAATCTTCCGTTTCAAGATTCTATGTAAACCTCATTTGGGCCGGCCTCTAACCACTGTTAGACAAGGTTTCTGATGTTATTCGTAGTTGTGCTTACTTCTGCATTGGTTGCCCTGCATCAGTTCGTAACAAGAAAAGGTCTCTTAGTACGGCAGTTGGAGCATCGCTGATGTCAAACAAGAAGGTTTCGTCACTAGTTAACAAGGTATATTTTATACAAACTCTTGTTCCTTTAATTGTTCATTTTGTGTCTGTATTTGATGTTCTGATTGTCCGCTTGTAGTACTATATTCCTTTTAGGGTATCACTGTCTTTGGGTTTTACTCATTTGTTTTGTCATTCAAGCTTGTGAGAAGGTTCTGAACTCGTGATGGTATTGTGATGTTATAGTGGTTAGCAGCACAGGAGGAGCTACATTCTAGCGACGAAGAAGAAGAGGATAAAGACCTATTTGATGTTGAAGCTTTGGAAAAGAAGCGACAGAAAGAAATAGAGGAATGGAGACATCAGACTCTTGCTAGTGGTGGAGCTTTAGAGAACGCAAATTTTCAACCTCTCGGGACTTTGGACTGGTATGCCAGACTACGTATTGTGTGGATTTKCTTTTGTCATCAATGAAGCCTGTATTTTTCGATATGCTGCAATTGTTTGAGATATCTTACTTCGCGTTACAAAGTTGGATACTCGATGATCTAACCTACGTGTTGGTTCTCTAGACACCTATTTATCATGTTCATGTGTGTACATGTCTTTTGTTTTTTAATATTGCATGCTCTCAAAGCATTGAAATTCAGGTATATAGTTATCAAAATGTTGGATTTTCGTATATTCAGGAGAGAGCGGGTTAAAAGGGCCAAGAAAGAGGCAAGCAAACTGGCTGCAAAACAGGAAAAGGATGCYAAGTCAGAGGAGCTAAAAAAGGATCCGRCGCATGCTTCAGATGAGTCTAACCTTGATACGGATAAAGTAGTTGCCAGCGCTACACCTCCGAAGAAGCCAGATTTAAAAGAACTTACCAAAGACTTACCTCCTGGTTGGCAGGTACTCAACATTTTTCACTSTAATTGTGTATTAGTTTCGTAWTTTTTGATTATGAAACTGTCGTCAGCCTCGTTGTCATTATWTAATTTGGCTGCGTTTTASAGTAGTAGAACTACAAAGCTTCTTACTTGGTACCAGATTGTYTGGAAGATGCTATGTAGTGTACCGTCTTGTGTCCTGCTATGATACTGAACGAAGGAATGCATACGCGTAATGAGATTTCGAATTATTATGAGTACTGAGTTTTTTTGGTCTCTAACACGTTAGTGGCAATCGTCCATTGGTTGCAGGCCTTTTGGGATGCAGAGTCTTCTGAAGTCTATTATGGCAACTTGGCTACATCTGAGACGAGCTGGGATAGACCTGTATGATATCTGTCATGATGGACCAGAACTGCAGGTGAACAGACGGTCGCATTTTTGTTTGTCCAGTATGAAACTTGTACAGGTATATCAGATGAGTTTATGCAGATGTGCATGAGAAAGTGAGTTGAAGATTGCTCAGTTTAGATCTTAGCAGCTGCTTTCCTTTCCGAAGTCTCCACTGTCAATCGCATTGATTGCATGAGTAGCTTGTCTACATCGCATTGCTACTTGGATATTCAAGTAACGAGTACCAGAGCAGGGAAAGGAAGATTTTTTACGTTGCCAAATCGCAGGGTCGTGCGCGATTGGAAAATATTGTAKCATGTTTCCTTCGTTGGAAATATTGAAACATTCAATTATGTTTTGAAATTAATTTCAGTGACTCAGGACCACGTCCTTTATTAACCCCTAAAGGACCATGTCCTTTTTTCATAAAAAAAAACACTCAAAATGGCCATTTCAATTGCAAAGAGCGAGAAACTTTGAGAAATGTTTATTTTTTCGTGTCTAACTATATGATCTTCCAGTACACAAATGTTGGAATGTGTGGAAGATATTTTGTATAGGAGTGTGCTCTAAAAGCGGCTTTCTTTTTCAAACTGTCCTATAGGAGGCTCTGAAATGGACAAGTGATGGTCATAGAATCATCTATTGATTATGTAAGTGTAATTAATTTTGGTTCATACTTCTCTAATGGTTGGTTACACCCTTGAAGGATGGACTGATGGCCGTGGAAATCATGCATTTTGATACTGTGTGACATCATCTTCTTTGAAAAAGCTAAATATATTCATTGGAAGTCAAAATACTAGAAAAGATCTCCCCTTTCCACTCCTAATATCGAGGATGAATGATTGATCATATTCTTTGCCATTCATTGGACGCAAAATGTCCTTGGTGTCATTTAAGGGTTAAGAGCCAAGGTGTGTTCATTTCTAACTAAGTGGATAAGTATTCATTAAGAAAATTCAAAATGAGATTTGCCGGCCCAACTATCTTCTTACACATACTAAAATAATCTGAAATCATAATTAAATCAAACATCCATTTAAATTTTACAGAGGGTTGCATTTTGAAACCTTCTCTATTACTTTTTGCATGCGGCAATGCTTTGTTTTCTGGTAAAGCCATATCTATTTTCAAACCGTGCATGTGTGGATTTAGTAAGGGCTACAAATCAAAAATAGGGCCTTATGGCAGAGTTCTTTGAAAATTCATAACTAATTCAGAAATGCTCCAAAAAATATGAAACAACTTGTGGTAGGTTCCGCATCGATTTGTCTTCAAGTTACAAATAAAAGAAAATATTTTTGAGCATTTGAAACTCATCGAAAAATATGAAACGACTTGTGGTAGATTCCGCATCAATTTGTCTTCAAGTTTCAAATAAAGGAAAATATTTTTGAGCATTTGAAACTCATCAAAAAGGCCAACCGACCCTTAAAAGGTCACTTTAAGAGCACCTTACCTTAAACTTTGACCACATAGATTGCAAGAGATTTACTTAACCCATAAATGATGTTGATGTCATATTTTGGTCAATGAATGAGAGAGCATCTTCCTATGTAGGACAAAAATGCAACTATTCATCCTCTAAACTAGGGTGGAAAGGGAAGATCTTCTACAATAGTTTGACTTCCAAAGCGTGCTTATGGATTCCCTTAAACCAATGATTCCCATAATATCAAAATTGATGATTTCCTCGGTCATGTTGTGTAAGGGTTAAAGTGAAGAAAACAAGTTTTATTGCCCCCTGTATAATTAGATCATAAGACTTAGGATCTTCTTAACTTAATTCTTTTGCGCTATGGAGTTTGAAATTAAGCATTTTTATCATAAGGAATTGAGATGGAGGTCTAGACAAAAAAGGTTCAAAAAAAAGAAAGTTGAATGATATACTTTAAGAAAATTATTAACCCCTAAAGTCTCATTGTTCCCTTGGGGGACAAATTGGATTTCGGGCAGATTCTTGTGACCTTGATTTTTTATGAAACTTTTTGAAACTTTTTCATAGATAGAAAAACTGATTAGCTTTGTGGGAATATAATTTATATTTCAATTGGTGCCCAGGAGCAAAAGTTATACTATAAAAACCCAGAACTGAACTCAACAGGCAGCAATAAAATTATTGCAAAAATTCAAAATTTAATTTTTTTATTATTTTTTTTGAAATGATATATTCTTTTTTACATGTGAATCTTTGATTCATTCTATTTGGACTAGTTATGAGAAAGTTATGGACAAACTTGTTTTTTGGGCAATCTAAGCATCTTCTTAAGAAAAATACTTATAGGATTCTTTTGTGAATGCAATTTTCACAATTTTTCAAAACAAATTGTTGGACAAGGTGAAGTTTACTTTCTAGAACAATCTCACTATTGGGATTATTGTGTTACAATCTCATCTTAGAGCTATTAATCATTTAGTTTTTCTTTCAATCTTGGACCTACTTCTACTTAACAATTTTTTAAAGATTGAAAATCAAGTGTGTTTTTAAAAAAAAAAAAATTCTAGACTTTCAACTCAATTCTTCAATATAAAAACTTTTAAATTCAAATTCTATAGTGCAAAACATTTCCACAAATGGTGGTCAAAGTCATCTGAACTTGTAGGCGAGTGTTCAAAAAAACTTTCTTTTTTCACTTTGAATGCTAATATCTTCCAATCTATACGGTCAAACTTCATGAAATTTTTAGCACATGATCTAAGACAAGTGAAGTACAAGATCCTATGGTTAGGTTTTAAGAAAAATTCTATTTTTGTTTTCTTGGGTGAATGCAACAAAAATGGCAGTTTTCAGTGGTATTTGACAGAAAAATGGCCTTGGAACTTTGGGGGTTAAGTAAAAGTATGGTAGGTACAAGATCAAAAGAAAAAAGAAATTATTAATCCCTAAGTGCCTAAGGCACCAAATTTTAGTGTTGACAATAGTTTGAAGTTAAATAAAACCTAATAAACTTGCTTTTTTTAGTAGTTTATATTTAAAAAAAATTCTTTTTGAAGTCTAGTTTTTACACTAGAAATTTAATTTTTGAAAATGATTGATAT
Source organism: Pleurozium schreberi (assembly GCA_006891605.1). NCBI lineage: Eukaryota > Viridiplantae > Streptophyta > Bryopsida > Hypnales > Hylocomiaceae > Pleurozium > Pleurozium schreberi. The sequence continues at coordinate 53,564 of VACF01000408.1, read as the reverse complement.
GGTTTTTCTATTTAAGATTTTGTGCAAGGGTGACCATTGCAATTTTGACATTCCGTAGTGTTGAGGGCTCTTGCAAATGTGCCTCAAATACACTAGATCTTGGAGATTAAATCGCATTAGAAATTCATTTAAAAAAAATTGTAGGATAGATTTAGAGAAGCCATAAATTGATTGGTGTCATGCATGTTAGGCCCTTTGACCTCATATTTTTTTGGCAACAAACTTTTTAGATTTGACACGTGAAAAAAGGGTTGAAAGACTTCAAATCACTTTTGGAGTTTGAACATCCTCATGATCAAACATTATAATCTTTCTATCCATAAGTGATATTTAGTTGTGTTTTCTTTTTTTGTCTGATCTCCAACACGTCTAGTTTGAACTTATATGGTTAGAGTTTAAGAAATTGATACAATTTATCAAAATGTTAGCTTTCTGTAAATTTAGAGCAAAATTTCTAGAAGATCAAAAAAGGCCTTGGGCATTTAGGGTTAGAGCTCTAAGATGGAATTGAAATTTAGATGGTGAGATTGTTCTAGCAAGAAAACTAACCCCTATAGAACTTTTCTTCTTGAAAAATTGTGGAAATTGAATTAAAAAATGAATCCAATATATCATTTTCTCAAAAGAATGCTACAATTGCCAAAAAAATAGGATGCTCAATAACTTTGAAATCACTAATCCAATTGGAACAAATCAAAGATTACCATATGGACAAAAATATAATCTATAAGAAATAACTTTTTAAAATTATTATAATAAGATTTAATGGATTTCTTTTGTTGCATGCCATGAGGTGAGATTGTACTTAAGATGGTGTAACTTTTGTTCTTTGGAATCGATTGACATAAAAATTATATTCCCCATAAACTAATTTACTCTCTATCTTAAGAATAAGTTTAAAAAAAAAAAAAGACAAAATTTGAGATTGCATGAGCCTACCCAAAATCTATTTTGTCCCTTGTGGAGACAATGATTCTGTAGGGGCTAAGAAAAGTATGGCAAACTTTGAAGGCTTGTGATAGGATAATCCACATTGATTCAATTTTGAGTAATTTTGATATCTTTATGCTATGTCCACATATTCTATGACAAACATCTTGCCTTCAATGTGGTGATTAGACTACGTCCTGAAACGTCCCTGCTTCTATGCATCTTCTACATTTTAATTCCTAAACAATAGGCCTATAACCGTGGATTCAAGCTTTACAATACTTTTCTCTATTTGCTACCATTTTGAAATTATATATGACAGAAATCTTTTATATTTAATTTTCAGAGATGAAGTTCCATTTCTTTTATAAGTTCTCGAAATATAAAAAACATTTGTGAAAATTTGAAGATATCGTGAAGTTCTAAAGGAAGAAGTGTAGAAAATTCATATGAAATACAAATCATATTCAAAAAATCTAAAATTTTCAACATAGGTGTATTTTGTAGTGTAAAACATCATGTATCATTTTAAAATTATAAAATCAACAAATCATGGTTGTAGTCCATAGTTCAAATTGCAATTAACCATTGAATTTTCAAATTAGAATAGAATYCAAACTTGGAAAATGCATTTTAGTCCCCCCATCAAAAAAATTGAAAAAAAAAATGCTTTTTTTCATCCACAACCCTCTGAGGAGTCATCTAAAGGTCAAAAAACATTCATAGCATCCTTCAGAGAATAACTAAGTAAGGACATTGAGGTTGAAAAGTGGGTGATGGATCATTTTTGACAAAGTACCTTGGTGATAGGTTTTGCCCTTCAAGTTTAACTATCAAGGACACATTTATGACCATGTGGTCAAACATCAAAATCCTTGAATTTACATGGTTTATTTTGTGACTAAATTTGAATGGAATTTTTATTTTTTTTACAAAAGTGCAACCACATCTCTCCTATAAGTCATCAAAATTTGAAACTTTTTTTGAGAACATTTGTAAAAATGAATTTTTGAAAGAAAATGGAAATCCATATCTAATAACATATAATTTTGAAAAAATTTGAAAACTTCTCCATAGGTATACATTACAAGGTAGAAATCATGGTATAAACCAAATTCTTGTAAGTTGAAAATCAATAGATTATAGTAGTATACCCAAAGTTTAAATGGTTTTAAAATATTGAATTTTGAGAATTTTGAGAATTTTCAAATTAGAGTAGAAAATAGACTTAGTAAGCTTGAACTCCATATTTGGTTTTGATTTTTTTTAAACTTCATTTTAATTGCTGAAATGAAAATGATGAGCAAGTTGGTAGAAGTTAAATATACTAGAAAGGCAATTTTTATGATTTGTGGATTTGGCATCTTTTTCTTTGAAATATTCTCTACTTCTCCAATTAGGAATTTTCCACCATCAAGGGCTACACATGCACTCAAGAAACACTAAGAAAAATTGAATGAAAATTCATCCAATTTGAGTATGTTATGGCATTGTTTGACCATCCATCAACCGCAAATTGGTTGCTCATGCATTTCAAGGTTAACGCTAAATAGGCACATAAAATTCTTCTCTATATGCTTCCAATATACATTAAAAATAAATGAAATTTTTGTATCTGTTTTTGAGAGATGCGACTACATGCACTCTAAAAGTAAACAAAAATTCAATTTTCTTTTTCAAATTTGAAATTACTTTGAATTTTTTATTGTAATCTTGAAAGTCATCCATCCACCACTTTTTGGCCTCAACATCTTTATATGGTTAACCTTGTACTGCTCTTGCGGATTCTAATTGTCTCATTAATAGCTTCACTTGGTAGTGTAAGATGAAAAAAAATATTTGTTCATCCAATTTATTTATTTGGAGTGTATTTGAGCACATTTTCAATTMCTAGTATTGCAAAGTCCCTCATTAAGGTCTCATTGACTTTTCTAAAGAATCTAATGCTCCAAATCCATGGATGACTCGTGTAGTGTATTTTGGTCATTTCTTGCTATTTTCCCTTGATGTGAATTTCAGCTATAAAAATGATGTTTTTTGGATTTCAATCCAACTAATGGAATAAAGCTTATCAACTGTAGTTTCTACTCCAATTGGAAATTTTGAAAAATTCATAAATTTCAATATTTCATAGCAATATGAACTTTAGACCTATAACCATTGTTTGTTGATTTTCTAATATTATAGTGACATGGTAAGTCTAATTTATACTATGATGTTCTACACTATACGGTGAAAATTTCAAATTTTTTGAGTATATTTTGTAACTAATATGAATTTTCTTAGGCTATGTGTAATTGCTAAAAGACAATCATTGTTTTCTAAAAAATTTCATGGTAATTTCAAATTTCCTCCAAAAAATTTGAAATTTTTATGACTTGTAGTAGACATATGACTTCATCTCTGAAAAACAAATTTAAAAATATTCATTCATCTCTAGTTGCAAAATGGAAACAAACAAAGTGATGACAATTGAGGCTTGAAATCAATGATCAATCCTTAACCCATTGAGGACCATGGTTGATTTGGGGGGCGGGCAAGACATTCTCTAATTTCTAATTAAACATGGAAAAAAATATCAAATCGTGATGCTTTGAGGAGATTTGCCCATACTGATGGATTCTGATAGCGTGAGAATCACTGGTTTAAAAAATTTCAAAAGTAAGCATTGGAAGTCAAAGTATTGTAAAAGATCTTCCCTTTTCACACAAAATTCCAAGGACGAACACTTGCACCTCATCCTATAACCTAGAAAATGGCCTTGACATCGTTTAAGGGTTAATTTTGAAAAGGTGAGACTTATCAACAAAATATTCATCAAAAATCATCTGATTTTTAGATAAATAGGGGAAGTCATACCTTCTTGAGGAATTAAATTTTCTTGAAGAATGAGAAGTTGGTAAGAAAAACAAGGAACCAATGGAAGCCATTGTGCATGGAGAAGGAGTGACACCCCTTTTTGGTGTGTCCAATATGGAGAATCAAAACCAGAGAAGCAATTTACCTACCAAGTTGGATGGTGGTAATTCTGCACAAAGTAGGGGTCCAATCTCAGTGGATTTTCTTTTAATCAACTATTACACAACACAACATCATTTGAATGATGCCTTCATAGACCTGAAGTTTCAAAAAAACTTGAACTAAGGTAGTCTGCTCTTAAAGTGTTCATGCTCTAAAAGCGATCATGATACATAGGTACATTTCTCTTTCTTCAATGTACCAACAATGTACATTTCAAGGAGGTGGTCGCTTTTATTGATCACTGCATTACAACTTCAAAAATTTGTAACTAATTCCTTGAAGGTCCAAAAAATATGAAACGACTTGGGTTAAATGCCAATTCCTTTTCTCTTCCCATGAAAATTTACTGAAAATTGTTTCATGGAGTTTTGCTTCCCTAAAAAATGCAATCAGCTCTTAAATGGTCACTTTAAGAGCAATCTACCTTACAGTTTATGAGTTCAGGGCCCAATGTGAGTGGATTTTTCTTTATAAGCTAATATAGAACACAACATCATTTGAATGATGCCTTCACAGACGGGATATTTAACCCTTGAATGACGGCAGGGTGACCCTGGAAATCATCAATTTCTAAAACTGTGGGAATCATTGGCCTAAAAAAATCCAAAAACAGTTGTTGGAAGTAAAGCACTGTAGAACATCTTCCCATTCCACCACAAATTTAGAGGATGAATAGTTGCATTTCTATCCTACACAGAAAGATGCTCTTACATTCATCGACAAGGAAATGGCCGCGGCGTCGTTTAGGGGTTAAAAAAGAACTTGAACTACGATTTATGAGTTCAATTATATCTCGGGCCACCAAATTCTTGTAATGGCAAAACTTTGAAGTTCATTAAAACTTCAGTATATTACTATTTTCAATAAATATTACGTTGGGGCCGCAAGCAGGGTCTGCACAGTCTTGAAGCAACAAGGTACCCAAGTACCCAAATGAAGATGACATGCGGCAAGTAGGGGTTGTCACACCAACTTCAACACGGCAGAAATTCTCTGAGAACATACATGAGGCAATTTCTGGTTGGCAATTCGCGGTAGGAGCACTTTGATTTCCTAGAGAAATCAGATTGCCATTTTTTCTCCTCCAGAGCTGAAGAAACATTCTCATGGAAAAATTTCTCAAGCGATTCTCTAGTTTGATTGGCTGAACATGAGTTGCAAAGCTCGCTACCACCTTTGCAAGTAAGAAATTCTTGGAGAATCGCTCCAAACATCAAAATGGGTGTCACACCTACTTCACTCAGAACGGCTCACCATTGGCTCCTCATTTCTCTCTCTAATTTCTCCGACTTCAAAGAAATTTGCTTCTCTGAGGAGGTGTGACTACCCCTAGTGAAAGTGACCAAGAGAAGGGGTGAAAGAGAGGAGCAGAGAGGATCAAAAATTCCCCCAAAAATTCCTCAAAAGTGTTGTTTCTTCATCTCCGGAGGAAAAGAAATTGCACTCCAAATTCTCAAGGTATGGTAGCTCCACCTTTCACAAGTGGCCAACAACAGATTGCCACGTGTACATACTCTGAGAATTCCTCAAGATGTGAAAAAGATGTGACTACCCCTAATAAGTGTATTCTTCATTTCTACAACAATGGTGACGCATTGTCCACTTTTTGGCCTTGGGTTGTGCTAGGGTTTATAGCAATGTTCAAGTGAGCAAAAATGACGAACATTTGTAGAAAACAGTGAAGCCCAACAACTAAAAATAAACAAATACAAAGACATCAACAATTCAAAGAGAAAAAAATGCCTTTGCTAATGATGATTCCTTTGTTGTCATTGGCTCTAAACTGAAAGGGAATGAGGCTTTAGCCATGTCATGGCTAAAGGAGAAGACATTCCTCAAAAAGCGATGGGGAGGAGACGAAAGCTATATGAGAAAATATTATTCAGAAGGGACTAGTGACAGAAGTTTAGATGACTATCACTGCATACTAAACTTTTCCAAAATTACCCTAAATAACTCTTACAGGGCTAATCCAACAATCACATGAACAAGGAAAACCTTCASAAGAGGAAWWGTCAAGTCTGAAACTGATGAAATAAAGTCTGAAAGCATCCACGACTCCACAAGAACATCMGAATGTAATCAAATCTTTTTATCCATCATAAAATTACAAATAGGACCACATATCAGCTCTTCCCAGTTACAGAATAACCCCAGATAAATGTACAAGACCCACCTGCTCTGTCCACTTGCAACCTGCTACATGGAGAAATGGTACTGCCACCTCCAGCTCAATGCTGTTACCCTGTAATCTCCTTGTTAATACACTGCAGAATGGAGTTGATACCAGATGAAATCCAAACTRAGAGCCACTGCTGTTGCCTTGCGTCGTTCGGAACACCACAACTAAGGATTACGGTGAACCCAAATGCCAGCACAGATCAAGCTTTTGGACTCAGCTACAACAGCATAACACAGAGAAACGATATTGCTAACCAGGGGAGTCTAAAAGTACCCGTGTGACCAATATTTCACAAGGGCACTCAACCTCTAATGATCACCTGGTATCACTGACTTTCTTGGCATAATTCCCACTGCCAACCTGGACAAATTTAATCTGAACCAACATTCTAATCACTCCCAGCCCTAACCCTCCCCTTGACAGCCCCAGCCCCGGCAAAAGCTCCCCACAACATAAAAGAAATATAGCAGTATCTCCCTACTCAAATCATCTAGACCACAATCTTGTCAAATGTCCAGAAACTCCAGTCCACTGTGTCGCTGACAGGAAGGTCAATTTAAATCAACCCCAGTAGCCAAGAACTGGCCTACATCGATGCCCAGAGAATTACTTCTCTCGAGGCTCGAGTCAGGTCGTAGCAAACCATTGTCCACTGCACAAGTGCCTGGAAGTGAATGATGTCCATGAGAAGGATACCGCATATTATGTGAGGGACTGGCCATCCCGAAATTGAATTGGTTTGGAGAATGGGATCTCGATGTGGGGTCTTTGTTCAGAAGGGCCATGACACTACCTCCATGAACCCGCCCTTCGTCCGAGACCGTCACAGACATGATCGTCCCCCCATGCACACGACTCTCCGAAATCGAGGGYAYCAGACCACCTCCGTGAACTCTCCCCTCGGGTAGTGACAACGTCCCCGTGTTGTTGTGCACTCCTTCATCAGCATCTGAGAGCTGTGGGCGCGGTGGCCGCCCATTCTTGAACTTATTACTCGACCCGGGCACGTCTTTTTGCATTGATAATGGCACTAAAACCTGGAAACAAAAACAGGTAGTATTTCAACACCCTGGATGTCCATATTGCAATAGACTTCCCAACCACACATTCCCTCCACTCAAATCTGAAATCAAAAATACTTAAACCCTTCAGTGAGAAATATGAAAATCCGGGTAATTTTGCCAAGGTAAAAAATGGTACCTGGGCAGGAATAAACGGTTGGTGACAAGGAAGTGAAGAAGGTGTGGATTGTTGCAGCGGCGAAGGCTCAGGGGCCTTAGGATTCAGATCAAGCCCAGCAGTAGAATCCGCCAGACTGCTAACACCAGGAGCTTTAGGTAAGCTGAAGTTTATTCTATCGCCATGATGGCTGTTGCCTGGYGATCCGCTTAATAAGCCACCGCGATAAGGACCATGCACGGTGCCTCCTATGGTGTCGTTGGCGACCGATATATTTGTTGTGTCCATGCTTGCAGAGAATCCCTGTGACATAGAACTTTTTGAAAGTCCTGGACCCCTTTGCGCCCATATCCCAATTGGCGGTCGGGCACTATTGGAAGGTGCATCAGAGCCTGTCAAACCAACCAACAATGTAGTCAGCGATACAGCTCATCAAAACACTGTCATAGTATTCTTGAAACCATCTCCTCACACCTGCTATTCAAGGGAAATGCAAGATTCAGTGATTTCTTGACATTTACTTTCTTTAACRCACGAATACTAATATGCTGAGTTCAACTATCTTTGAAAACAAGCTTCCCGACTCATCTTGACCTTAAATTCAAGCCTTGGAATACAARGCACATGATTATAAATTGCACAGAAAGGGGGCCACATGACCGGTGACATTACTAGCACTCTAGTGATCTATAGTCTTGACTGCTAAAGCGGGAAAACTGCAAGCCCAACACTACACTCACAACAGTATTCAGTGTCATTGACACTGAATGCCAAGTATAGTAAACGTCAGTATGCTTCTCAAGTATTATACTCTCTGTCACAAAATATATCCGTGGCACTCCCACAGTTTCCCACTAGAAAGCACGGGTTTATTTATAGAAATCACGGGTTTATTTAGAGACAGAGGGAGTGACAAGATTAGGATAATGTTTTTTACCACTACTGTAAATACTGTCAATAACAGAAAAGTGAATTTATTGCCACTTGTGAAGTCATCTACGTCAAACTACATACCATTTGACAAGAATGTAATGGTAGACAAAAGGCACTCACAAGGGATGCAAATAAGCAAAAGGGACGCTTACCTGATACAGCAGTACTATCCGTCCCGCCGCTCCTCATTTCCACAGAGGCACTTCCACCAGGTCTGTTAATACCAATTGCAGCAGCCTCGGCACCCATGCTTGCAGTAGTTGTAGTGAGAGCAGTGGGCCGGCTCTGTCCTGCACCAGAGACGAGACCCCGGAACAAACCAGGAGCCAAGCCAGGTGTGATGGCACTCCCAACAGCACTTCCACCGTGCACCTGGCGATCACTAACTAAAGCACTGTGAGCTGCACAGAGACCCGTCTTGCCGCGAGCGAATTTGTCACAGGGAGCCGCCGACACTTGCTCCCCGTTCTTGTCCCTCACCATCTCCCCCAAGTTGGAGCCCTCTTGCCCCCACTGGCAGCGCTTCCCCCCGCCATGGGCTTTGCAGAAATCCGTGCTACCTTGGGCACTCTTCCCACACCCTTCCACTTTGCAGCGCTTCCCTCCTCCATGGCGAACGCAGAAGTCGGTCCGACCTCGGGCACTCTTGCCGCAGCCTTCCACCGCGCAACGCTTCCCGCCCCCGTGAGCAACGCAGAAGAGCGTGCCGCCGTGAACGCTCTTGGTGCAAATCCCACCACCATCGAAGGCGCAACGTTTTCCACCGCCGTGGCCTTTGCAGAGAGGCGTGCTGCCCTCGGCGCCCTTGTTGCAATCCTGGATGATGCAACGCTTGCCTCCGCCGTGGGCTTTGCAAAACATCGTACTGCCTTGGGCGCCCTTCGTGCAACCGGCGAATTGGCACCTGAAACAAGCCCACGGAATTGATCAAAACCATGTGTATGGCTAAGCCTCAAAGTTGCAAACCGAGTCAGATATTAATCATATTTTTCATTGCGCAAAGCATAGATTCAGAAGAGTTCAAATTATAAAGAAGGAACCGCTRTTGTGAATAATATGCACAAACTCACCTACGTCCACCACCATGTGAGATACATAATCCAGAGTATCCTTCTGCACTTTTAGTGCATCCCTCAATCTGGCAACGCTTCCCTCCTCCATGGCGAATACACAGGCCAGAACGGCCTCGGGCCGCCTTGTCACAGCCTTGGAAGCTACAACGGCGCCCACCACCGTGGCCAATGCAGAAATCAGTTTTACCCTCGGCACTCTTCGTGCAGCCTAAGTTCTGGCACCTCCTGCCACCGCCGTGTGCTTTGCAGTACACAGTGCGGCCTTCGGCACCCTTATTGCACCCATGCTTTTGGCACCTGCACTTGAGGTAATCAGAGTGACATTTAGTTTCATTTACATATTATTATGAATCGAACCCCCGTCAATATTCAAGACTATACTCCATGAGAAAACTTYAGACTTTGAATCCTCGACAACCTCACTGTATTTCAACCGCAATATGACAGTAACGAAGGCCTAGATCTTTGGGAAACTAAAACCGCTTGGGAACTAATCCAGTCTCCTACACTGACTCCCTTCCCCTGTTACCAACAGCAACTCACCTCTTCCAACACACTCGGTTGGCTTTCAATTAGCAAGTTATAAGTAGGATTAGGCTAAATTGGTCGACGTTCCCATATCTTAGATGGAAAAGGGGTTGTGTCTCTCACTTACAAAGGTCATAACACAAACGAACAAGAAAACCCAAACCAACAGCATTCTACTAGACGGATATTTAGAGCAGCAATACATAAAACCAATGAGTAAAGGTAAACTGTGCAGATCAAGTACAGGTACAAACCTCCGTCCGCCACCATGAGCGATACACAAGCCTGAAGCCCCCCTTGGCCCCTTCCCACATCCTCGAAATTTACACACTTTGGGAGCGCGATCGGAGCCCGAGGCGCCGCTRGTGGAGGTGGTGCCCCCACTAGCGGAGGCTCGCAAGCTCATCAGCAGGTCATGCTCCACAAGCTCTTCATCCGTACGCGCCTTGCCGCGAACAAACTCACTCCGGCGTTGATCCGAAGTGGGATAGATTTGGCTGCCCATGAGAAGAGACGGCATGTAGCCACCGGAAGTGAGTCGAGCTGTACTGGAGCCTTCATCAACAACAGGAAACGAGGAGCCATTGGTAGTGGCTTTCACGCCTTGGCCGAGGCCTAGAAGAAGTCCACCGTCGGTGCGGGAAGGACCTAATCCCAAGTGAGAGCCTGCGTGCTTTTCAGACCTTCCGTTGTAATGACGAGCATCATCAGTGTTAGTGTTGGTGGCGTTGGAGCTGGTGTTGTTCCAGCCTGGTGCTTGTGAATGCAAGTCTCCCATGCTGTTTAAGCGCAGAAGCGCACCCGGTTGTTCCGTTCGGTTCATGCCTTGACTCCGTAAGATCTCTGAGACGGCGTTGCCGCTGTGCACTGTCTCGTCCCCGCCACAGAAAGTAGTATTTCCGGAGTAGTTCCGTGTGTCGGATTGGCCTAAGCCAAGTACTACCCCAGAGTCTTCGTCCATGCTGCTGGAATCGTCCACTTGGCCCAGGCCGAGGACTATCCTCGCCTCACCGTTGTCGTACATCTGAGGTACCGGAAGCTCCGACCTCTTGCGTTTCAATCCATTGCTTGAATTGTGGCTTCCGTTTAAATCGTAGTCATTWGAGACTGCCATCTCTGTAGTATGTTGATGGTCGGTGCTTATGAAATCTAACTCCTGATTCCAGCTTTTTAGTCTGAGAATGGTTTCGTAGCTCTGCTCTCGGTTTCCCGTCCTTGGTGAGACTCCCCCTATCGATAATGTTGTCATCGGAGAATTAGCCATGAGCACTGGAGCAGATCCTGATTACKGAACGAGTTTGAAGAATGAGATGTAAACGGTCCCTACGTTCTGTCAAAATACCCCACAATGATCAGAACATTTGAATCTGTAATTCGTGTCGCTCGATTTCAAACCAAAACATGAGATTCAGACCTTTCCACGCTCAATCTACATCGCAAGCCTTTGCAAGAGCTTTGAAAAGTTCGTTTCGTAACCAAAACTTGGAAGCCATAAAAAATGGACAGAAATCAAAAGTTCCACTAGATAATGCGCAGGAAATAAAACCTACCTACTAACACTTCATTCTTAAGAACTCAGTAGGACAYAGTCAAGATAATCGTCACGATAGTTTTCGCATCTCATCAAATTTCTCCAAAATTCAATCAAGAAGAAAACGAGAATCCAAAAGGAATATTACGCAATCACCACCACACATGCTAGTCACATCACAACATGACCCTAGAGTTCATGTTACAACTGGAAAATCRTCATATAAAGTAAACAAAAGCTACAGGAGATTCTTTGAAATTTTCCCAACCAAATGGTTTAAAGAAAACAATCGCATAGATGATGGAACACAAAGCGCAGATCTTTTTCATACAAGCCCAAACTCCCAAATTCCCAACCACCACGAGTAACGTACTTGAGAGGGACGAATGTGACGAGAGCGTTATCACAACATATTCAGAACGCCCGCTTCCATAGCTTCCACCGCTCCTCGTTTTTACAGCCTCATAAAACCTTCATTGATTGACCAAAACCGAACACCTCCCTACGGCTCCTCCATTGCCGAATTTCGTCGCAAACATAGAAACCAAAAAAATTCCTTCATGAAAGGTTGAAACCCCGACCAGATATTCTCTATCGTCAACAACAAACGCAAGTSACTACTCTGAGACGAGAATCGCACACCAGGGCGAACCCGCGGCCAAAGATTCCGTCACCGCTCATTACACAGAAAGCGGTCAATACTCACAAAACATTCAAATCTCTTCCAACAGGTCTCGAACTTTCGCAAAAACGTTTTAGAATCTAGAATAAATCCTTAAACGGAACTTCAAGCGCGAGATCTCCCTGTTCCATCCAATTCCTCGCAAACTTTTTCAAACGAAGGCTAGAATCTATGAAAACAGGCGCTTCCGACGAGAAACTGCAAGGGATCCGAACAAGACAGAAGCGAAAGGACAGCCATGCGGCGTGTGCTGGAGGTGACGGAGCGGCGATGAAGATCGGGCGAAGAAGAAAAACCCCAAAGGGATCACCACAAGGAACCAAGAGGGGGCCTAGTGGAGCTGCGAAGATGCGCTCGCCCGCTCCAGCCATCTTGGGCCGGGCCGGGCGCGGGTTGGGAGACGGTCAGGCATATCCCGGGTCATGCACGGGTCCGGCGCGGGTCGGGCTCGGGGTCGCTTCTTCGGGGTGGTGTGTGGTCAGGAGAATAGTTTGTGGGGGGACCCGCCGGATGAGGTGGCTTTAGGAAATTAAGGAATCAATTGGGGGGGTGGGGGTAAGAAACAATAATAAATAATAAATAATAATAAATAGTGATAAATAACAAGTCCCGGAATTTCCACCACTGGAAGCTATTTACGGGATTGCTAACCACGAGGTTTCAGTCTTTTTCTTTGGGGCCTAACTTAACTTATTCCAAAATCAATCCATCCAAAGCTCAAAGCCCAATATCAACCGAGATTGGCCACGTGGCAAGTTTTATATTCTTTTGGGGGTGRTAGCATGAGTTGACAATCTGTTTTTAGCACGCATTGAGGGACAGGATACTGCTCAATGCCAACCTCTACATTTGCACTCCAAAGTACAATTTCATCATTTGTGGGGAAAAAACATGAGTACATGTTCAAGGTAGACATACCCATATCCATCTCTTTAACCCTAAGTGCCCCAAGTGATCAATTCAAAGTATTGGTAACTTTGCATCCGATGTCCATATTTAAGAAAAACTTGTTGAAAAATCAGCACTTTCTCTTCTAGTTTGTGAGGTAATTTTTTAGATCAATCCAAGATGTATTGATTTGGGGGGAGACATGGAAAGTTCACCGGTTCAATTTGAGTTCACTAATGTGCATTTTGATGACTAGAACTTCAAGTGCTTGTATCTCGTTTATTCAATGTTCGTTTTGAATAGAATCTATTGGATTGGATTTCGCTTGAAGTCGAGTTATTGTGGTAAATTCTCATGTTCACCCTATTTGTTTTGACTATGTTTGGGAGACATTTGAAGTTCAAAATCCGGCCATTTTTGGATTACAGTGAACTTTGGTGGCATATTCTTTTTTTTCCATATAATGTCTATTTCCAATTAAAAATTAAAAATTAAAAATTTGCACATACTAGTGTACTTTGTGCAATTAAAATTCATATCAATCAAAGACAGTATGAGTGTCTTAGAAGCATTTAACAATTCATATCAATCAAAGAAGGTATGAGTGTCTTAGAAGCATTTTTGTAGGAGGTTCAACCTTATATATTTTTGTTGCAATTTTTTGACATATCAAAGCCATTTCGCAGCCATAGAGAATCATTTGAATAATATTTCCTTTCACCTATGTGTATGTATGTTAATCTTGAAGCATTTTACAATTTAAAGTTCATTCATTTGAGTAGTTTTAGAAATCAAATTAGTCACCACTAATGTGTTGCTAGGAAAATTTCATCATCTTTTTTCAACATTAAAATATTATAGGCTTAATCTTGCAATCTTTGCAGCCAAATGACTTCAAATTTGATTTATATCATCTACAACATATACACTACAAGATTGTATGGTTGAGATTTCTATAGCTTAGTAACATTTAGACCTATGATAATGCAAAAGTTATGATGTTTTTAAATCCGAGAATGCTAAGGACTCTTAGGAGTTAAGAACAAGGTCAATTCCTTCTTCATGCACTATTGGTATCCTTTTTTTTTCCAAGAATGTACTTCTTGGATATATGAGGACGAAATTAGGTGCAAAGGTAGAAATGATTGTCTATCTTAGTGACATATGGAAAATCAAAATAAATTTCATCTTCAAAAATCAATTTGTGATTTTGAACCTCCTAAAATAATTTATGGACAAAATTTTGAAAGGATGTTTGAAAATGTCCACAAAAAAGGCCCTTCCAAATCTTCTCTACAATTTGTCCATAGTTTTTTATTGGAGACTTGGAATCTCAAATGAGTTTTTGAAGATGAAATTGATCTCTTACCACCCCACTTGTATTAAAAATTCTCTTTTCATTTGCATATGGATTACACAAAATAAGTGGTTGTGAATTTTTTGTGAGATAGTTGCCAAATATTTTGATTTTTTGAATTTTAATTCCAAATTATCTAAGATTATAGTTGATRGAGTAGGGGAACCTCTTCAAAATCAAGAAGAATTTAATTCAATGTTAGTGATTCGTGATGAGTCAGGCTTAGCTAACCTTGACCCAACTTCTTTCCATGCTAGGACCAATATGTCTAAGTGACTTTTACTTTAGCTTGGATATAGATTGCTCAAGCTTGCCAAACTTTGATATTTTGGTTGATATTTTTTTTTCCTTCTAGGACTTGTTGAAACCTAGAACTTCAATGTTCACATTTAGAAGAAATTATTGTATGTGCAAGCCATAAATTATTGAAAAAAGGGTTTGTATGAAAAAAACAAAAAATAGTTCATTTAAAAAAGTGAAATCAATTTGTGCAAAAGCCTCCTCAAATCAAAATTGCTCAAGGTTGGGATGCCCCCCTGACCCCCTACAATTACAATTTGAATCATTGTAATTTGATTTCTCACATTTTTTTAAGTGGTATATTTTGAAAAAGTAAGCTTTTTACTATGTGTACGTGAGATATAAATTTATGGGAAGAATTCAATTTAGTGTTTTGGTCCTAACCGTATGAAGAGTGAAATTTCTACCTTGCTATTTCCTATGCTGTAGCCTGAGTTGATTTCAGCAAATTTTGTAAAAATAACAAATTCTTCATAATATTAATAGTTTAATAAAATCATTATACCACCGAATGCTTTCATGGATGGATAAAAATGTGATTAATTGATATTTAGCTTAAATGATATTCTATTGTAGATGGTATTATTCTGTTTATATGGCCACTACAAATGAGGCACTCCAACCTCTTTGACCAATAAGTGAMTTTAGTTTTTAATAACTAGCCTGTCATTTTTTTGTATTCTATGAATATGCTCAAATCACAAATCCATTCAAATATTAACCCCAGAATGACCATGCAATTTTCCAAACTGAGGACCCCTACCAGAGAGGCAAACAAATTTGTTTTTTCAATAAATAATCAAAGCCTACCTACTGCGATGTAATCATATAAATCAATAGTATGCTCTGCAAGGGTCACGTTAAACCCTAAAGGACCAACATGCATTTTTTGGCAACATAGAAATTTTGGGTAGGTACATGTGACTGGAGATTTGCATATTTTGCACTGAAATTTTAACAAAATGTGGAGACAAGGAACATCTTTCATATGCACAAATTTCATGACATTTGGAAATATGAGTCAAAAGTTATTGCATAATGTGTTGTTTGTTTCTCAACTTGGGCAGTCCGGACAGATTTGAAAAAATCACTTTTTTAAGAAACAAAAATGTGAAATTCGTTCTTCAGATTTATATGTATTCAAAAAGCTTTGAATCATTTCATTTCAATAGTTGAGATGAAAGTTACGAGGCTTTTTAGTTTGCGAGCAATTATGGAATCCCTACACCAAAAACAACTTTGAAGCCCATTATTTTACTGAAATTTCAAAGTTAAAAAAAATATAATGCTATTGGATGTAGATTGTTTATTACAACAATTCAACCATTTGGATTGGAGTTTTTTAATTTTACAACTAATTTATTAACAATTTAGTATTTTGAATCATTCTCTACCTCTTTCTACTTACTATTTTTTTCCTATATGTTGTACAACTCCAAATGATCTGAAAATTTTCATGTATGTAGCCAACTTGCCCTGAARAATGAATCCAAAGAAGCACAACCATTTTGGACATTTTTTCATAATGATTTGACCTTGTGAAGTGCAGCTGCCCGGTTATTTGCAAGGCCAAAAAAAGGATTTTTGCCTTTTCAAATGCTAATATCTTGCAATCTACATGGTGGAAATTTTGGAAATTTTTTCCACATATTTTCAAACTAGAGTTCTAGAAGATCCTACAGTTACATGTGTCAAAAAATGATATTTTTCAAAAATTTGGTACTTGTACTAGAAATGACAATTTTGAAGCATTTTTGGCGAGAACATAGTCATGGAACTTTAGGGGTTAAAAACTTCTAGGGCCCAAATGACTCATCATGATGCATCAGATTTTCAAGGCATCGAAGGTACATGGTTGTCAAAATATGCATTTTTTGTCCCTCTAGGTGTTTCAGAGGGTGTTGTAGGATGAATACGTTGTTATTTAAGGTGAGCTTTTTTTTGTAGGAAAGTAGAGAAGATGCACATGATTGATGCCCCAAACAATATTCTATAGGAATAACACATGTTCGGTGGAGGATCACCAAACAACAAGGTGTCCAACATGCCCATTTCAGGGACGCGGATTCCTTTTCTTCAATGAAAAATGTACTTCTCATTGGAGGAAGATCCTTATGGTGGAAACGACATACCAAAACTCATAAAGCTACAGAATTTTGTTTCGCAAGAATCGGACGATACATTTGAGAAAAAGTCCATTTTGAATTGATACATGTGTGCCACCCAAAGAACGGATGGCTTCTGAGCGCGGGAATTCATACTGGCAGCGAAATTTCTCACGGGTATTGTGACAAGGCGCGTTTGGAGAAGGACTTGGCAAATGCGTGCCTAGCGGTCMTAACCATCTCCCTCGTGCGTAAAGGTCAAAGGCGGGACCGGAGTTTGTAGAGTCGGAAAGCACTCGCCAGTCCTCGCTATCGCCACTACATCCTCGTCTCCCTCCCACCACCACCACTCAAATACCACTCTCGCATTGGAGAGGTCTTTTTGCAAATCCTAAGCTCCTCCACACCTACCGCTCACAATCTGTTGCATTAAACCCTGACCCATGTACTTGTCTGTGTAGGGATACATCATTTGTAAATTCATTTTTGCGCGCGAAGAATATGAGAATACACCCAAATAAGGTTTTTGGAGGTGTTGAAGAAAGTGTGTCCAAGAGGGCGGACTCAGGATTTGCCAACGGTCTTTGTACAGGTGGAGGCTTTGTCATCCACATACGTGATTCACGTTGGCACCTGCTTTTCACCCCTCTCAAACTGGGGGGTCTACTTACATTGTACGCCTTAGAAAATTTAGGCCACTTTAGAATCGAAATCAAAAAATTCCGCCATTTTGGAAACTTTTTATTCTCCAATATCGTAGTTAACCATTTTATGAAACATCATCAGCTTTGAAAATTAACCGAGGACAGATTATGTCCCCAAGGACATTTTGGGGTTAAAGGTACTGAATAAGTGATACAAAGATTGGAAGCGGATAATGAAATCATCAAATTTCTTCAGTCTCATAAAACCAAGTGGACACATTATCAATATTAAAAAAATACAAAACCAATTGTACATTTAATAACACCTCTTCCAAAGCCCTTTCTTTTGAGGAGATAATAACACACAAGTTTTAGGTTAGATTATTTTTCATAACCCCTTCAATTTTATTGGGGGGTATGAAATATAATCCAATTTGAAAATAACTTGAAAAAGTAACCCCCCTTCACTTTTATATTTTTTGAAACAAACTTGGTTGACAATTGATATGGGTTGTTTAATTGATTTTCGTATTCATTTTGTATCCATATATATATATATATATATCGTATATATATTGTATGCATATCATATTCTAGTATTCATATCCCAATATTTGTTCCAATATTTGTATTCCAATATTCGCATCCTAGGATTCATATCCTAATATACCGTATCCCAATGTTTGTATCAAAATCAATGGCAGGGAAGGTGGGGGCGGGGATAATTTTTAAGAAAAAAATCAATGGCCTATGATTTTTTTGAGAGAGGAGGGAGGATTAATGCAAACAAGGAAGTGTATCCTCTCTTTTGAGGAGATAGTCTTTTCCAATCCATCTTTTGATCTAAAGAAGAATATTGAATGAATTGAATTTGAACTCTAAACTCTAATGAAATGGGTTGAAATTGAGTATAAAAGACTCTTTGATTTCATTCAATTTAATTTTTGTGTATAAATTAAAGTGTGAAGTGTTGTCTTTCAATTGGACCTCCTTTTGATATATTTTCAAAATTACATTTGAATTATTATTAAAACCATATTTTTCATTGTAATAATAACTTAGAATATGTGGTGCAGTTACATTGAGTAGTCTTATTTCTAGATTTGGATTTGTTATATCATATGAAACTTATAATCATAGAAAAGAGAGACAATTTTTATTTGTATAAGCTTTAGCATTCATTTACAAAGTCTGAGTAAAAATTTATTATTTGAAATTGGCATTCTTATGTTCAACTACAAAATATATTCAAAATGTTGAAGATTATACCATTGGAATTAGAGCTCATCAGCTAGATATAATTTAAAATGAATTGCCAAGCAATTTTGTCACTAGTTATTCATATTTGAAAATAACGTAATCTACATTTTTCCATGATTATATTTATTATTATGTACATGTTGTAGAGTATTTTTGTATGAACCAAATTTAAATACTCTTTTACATCAAAATTGCGGACAAATTACAACAACTTACATCCTAATTTTAATGAATTTTTAATAGTTTTCAAAAAGAGTAGAACCTAGATTTGATGAATTTCATTATAACAATTTTATTGAATTAGCTTTAGAAGGACGCCAACCTATGACCTAAGTAGTTACTAAAATATAATTTGATTTTTGGACCAATAATTGCATTCTATATTTTTATCCAAATGCCAAAATATATCCACAAAAAAGTGGAAATCAAGTCTTAGGAAAAAAACGAAATCTAATATAAGGCATAGCATTTGTATTGAAACAAAGTTCAAGCAAATTACAAACATAACAAATTTGATTTGGACTAGGTTCAAAGATGTGGATATATCATTACTAAGCTACTATACAAGTGGTACTATTGCAAAAGTTCTTTTTCCAATGAAAGGCATTAATAGCAAAATCATGTCCAAAATGATTGACCTTAATGATTGAAAAGTGTTCACAATGACTCATTTATAGTATAGTCATTGTAGACAATTACCAATCATTTAGGATGTTTTGAGTGAAGCCAATTCAAATTTCTTGACAATTAATGCATTAAAGCTTCATCTAAGCAAAGCATCATCTCCAATGTTAATTATGCCCTACAAGAATATAGACTAAATGCTTTTAAGAGCTTATGTCACAATTACAAGAAATAGATGAAGTAAATCCACGTATGAAACATCTATCTATGCCTTAACCCCTTAAGTTCCTTGACGATGTTTTTACAAAAAACGCTCCAAACCTGCCATTTCCAGTATAAATACCAAAAATTTGAAATATAAAATTTTGGACACATGTAATTGTAAGACCTTTTAGTACGCTAGTTTGAAAAGATGTCGAAAAAATTTCAGAAATTTTTACTAGGTGGATTGCAAGATATTAGTGTTTGATTTGACAAAAATCATTTTCTAGGCACTACGAAAAACATGGCAGCTCCATTTCACAGGGTCATATTTGCATGGAAAAATTTCCATGTTGTTGGTGCTTTCAAGGCAAGTTGGCTACATGCTTGAAAATTTTTAGATCATTTGGAATTGTACAACATTTAGAGAAAAGTAGTAAGTAGAAAGAAGTAGAAAATGATTCAAAATATAGAATTGTTAAGAATTTAGTTATAGAATTGGAAAAAACTAACTCCAATGGTTTTATGCTATAAAAAAATAATATAAATCCTACAATTTTTTTTTCCCACAAAAATTGAAAATTGAGTTAAATAAAGGACTTCAAAGTTTATTGTAGAGTAGGAAATCAATAACTACCCACAAACTATAACTCCTCATAACTTTCATCTCATTAATAAAAATGGATTGATTTAAATCTTTCAATGTATATTTGAATATACTAATCCACTTCCAAATTTGTGGTTCTCCCAAAAAAAAAATTTCAATCAACCTAGACTTCCCGGGCAAGGTGAAAAACTACACATGATACAATAACTTTTAACATGTAATCAAAAGTTATGAAAATTGTTGTGCCTTGTACAACTACTACTCATCTACATGTTGCGTGAAACTTTAACCCTTAAAGGATGGACCTATCACCGTGGATAAAAGGCAAGCTTTGGACTATGGACCTCCAAGTGCTAGACAGTGGRAAATTAAACCGTGTAGTACCTAAAAATGACAGCAACATCTAAAAATTTGCTACAACACCTAAAAATTTGATGATAGGTATACATGGACTTATCATTGTTGGTATGAATTTTCGTGGCTTTGTATTACAATTTGCAGCCTTTAAAAATGACAATACATTCAATGACCCTATTTCGTGCTTTCCATGTCAAAGCACATCTCTACTTTCACATTCACCCAAAAAACGGATGAAAACTACCTTTTGTGCATCCGTTGCAGTTGATTTGTCATCCAAAGGCCGCGAAACGTCCTTGTTGTCCTTTAAGGGTTAAAAAAAAATAAACTCCATTTGTAGTGAGCAACCCCAAATAGCTCTATTGCCAAAAAGAATGGAGCTTGTTCTTTTAGGGGGGAAATGGAGCTATTGTTTTGTTTGTTTGTTACAATGAGATCTCCAAAACCATGCATCCCTAGTCACATGTTTGGTACTATTGATGTCTTTACAAAGAGGGGTGCATGGGCTTCATTTTGTGGCATTTGGACCTATGGTGTAGAAGTTATTGAATTTCAAATGAATACAAGTTGGGCTTTAGAGATGATTACATAATGAAAGTTCACAATGACAATTATTACCTTTAAGATTGTTTTGTTTGATTCACCAATCGTCTCCAAATAAACAAGTGATATATTGTAGAAAAGCAACTATTTTTGCCAACTCCAACAAAATAAAACAATAAGAAGAAAGTAAGAAGGCCTTTACAACTATGAGTGAAATCTCAAAAATCATAAGGCATCCAACGACGATCATGGTGTCACTCAAAAGTACATAAAATTTGTTTTGTGGCACTTGGACCTTTGGTGTGAGAGTTATTAAATTTCAAAGGTTTTTATGAATTGAAAAATAGAATTAAATTATCTTTCAATTTGAAAAATTCATAACTTTCGCATTCATTGTTCAAACACCCCCAAAATAAAGCCCTTGCACTCTTTAGTACATAGAGCTTTTTTTTGGTAACAATTTCTTGGTGTTTGAACCCTTGATGTGAAAGTTATTAATTTCAAAGGTTTCATTACAAATAAATAAAATGAAATAAAATTTTACTTTTATTTTGATAGTGGCAACTGCACAGGTTATACTAAGGGCCTCTTGCCATGTACATCGATCCGTTGGAAAAAGCACTAAAAGACAAGAAATGACCACCAATTGTCTTGCCGACATTGGTGAGCAGAGAAGTCGGGTTGCAAGCTTCACCAATATCGATGGACAAGCCCATTGGTAGAGATTGGTGGAGATTGGTCAACTTGAAGAGAATCCACTACATGTGGCATTTTTAGTCGCTCTCTCCCCACCCAACCGGTCCACATAGTAGGACAATTACTTGTTTGACATTGAAGCTTCCCCGGAGAACTTGCACCGGCCCAACTCACATGGCAAGTGGCCCTAAGTTAGTGACTACGAAATTGAGTGTCACAAATGCTTAAAAAAATAAGAATTCATAGATGAAAAAGAAAAAGATATATTACTAATGAGTACAAAATTAAATGTCATAAATGAATAGGAATTAAAATTACGTATATACAAAATCAAATTTTACTAATACAAAATAAATGCACTTTCCATGCAAAGATTTCGCAAACGGCAAATGCAAAATGAAAATCTCACAAAGTGAAGACATAGTTTCAAAGATAAAAAGCACAAGGAATTTAACCTTTGAAGGACAGACCAATAGCCATGGAAATCATGCATTTTTGATACCATGTGACATCATCTACTTTGAAAAGTCAAATATACTCATTTGGAAGTCAAAGTACTAGGATAGATCTTCCCTTTCCACTCTTAATACCGAGGATGAAAAGTTGCAAATCTATCCTACCCTTAATAGCTGCGGGTTAAAAAGTGTTAACAAATGGACATGAAATGAAAACCCAATAAAGGAAACCAAACTTGAGAAAGGAAAATAAACAAGAACKGTATAACCATGATGCTCTATCCTAGGTATACAAAAATAATTCATTGATGAGTCAAACCCCACATACCCCACTCCAACCAAAACCCTAACAATGTTGTGCAATGTGAATGCAGTTTTAGATAGGATTTGAAAATTGGAATTCGTAAACCAAAGTTGATGCTATAGTCTCTCTCCAAGGACAAAGCCAAAGAAGGAAACGAAGAAAAATAAAATAAATTTCACAACTAAATACAAGACGAAATACTTTTAGTTCATAGGAAATAAAGTTTAACAGGTGAGGATAGCATGAAATCCAGTAGGGGAAATGATCTGGAAATTCAGTAAGGAAAATGTAAAGGAAATTCATCAACGAAAATGACATGTTGGTTGACCACATCAATTCCATCGAAGGAAAGAGAATAGCAATCTTGACACATGATTATCGATACACATTCTGAGGTGTGTTTTTTGAGGTTGGCAAATTACTGTGAGATGGGCAAACACTCCTAAAGACACAAAGAGCATGTGTTGATGGTTGGATATCGACTTCATTTTGAACCTGGATAACTTTTCTGAGATGATAAGTTGATTGTACGTGTTTCAAAATTTCCAAGGTGAGCCTACAATCTAAGGACTTCATCAGAAATCATATGGCAACCTGAGGGGTGGAAACAGGCTTCAGAAGGTACTTGACCTGCAGTAGTTGGAGAAGTAACGCACGCCACCTTCAAACTAGTTTAATCTACAGAAACCACCAGAGACCCTCTAATCGATTAGAAGTCATAAAAACCGATCTGATACAAAAACAAGTACAGAGAGATCTCTGTCTGTCACAATCACGAGTGAAAGGGTAAAAAATCGGAGTGGGTAAAGGGGAGAAAATATGCTGCCTCTTGAAATGTTCAGAACCACATAACTTGACACASGTCAGTTGGAGATTGAGGTCCGAACACACGAGCCTTGTATGAGAATCCACCTCAGCCGTACGTGCGTGCCTTGTATGAGGATCCACCTCAAAAAGTATATATGATCGGAGTCATTCTTGAGGATGCATCATCTTGAAGACTGATGGAATTGCACGCTAAGCACTTCATACGCATGTTTGGAGAATGAATTGGTAAACTCAAGAGGTTGCATCATCGACTCAATCAATCGTACTCCGGAACAAGCTGAGAGATCTTCCCCTCCTCGGCAGCGAGACGCTGCTCCGTGACGCGCAACCAGATACACACAGCAGTGAAGCTGACAATCAGGCTGAGAAAGCCGCTGCCAAGGCCAATGCCCACAATGGCGAGGATGGACAGGGAGTGRCCTTTGGGGTAAGGGAGGGGGAAGCCGTACAACCCGGGGTTGCTCTCGAAGGAGGAAGCATTGAAGCGGGGGCGACCATCCGAGGTGTTGGAGAGGCCGGAGGGAATGGGCCCTTCCAGGTTGTTGTGGGAGACGTCGAAGGTCTGCAGCTTCTGCAGGGTGGCCAGAGCAGCGGGTAGTTCCCCGGTGAATCCGTTGTGTTCCAAGTCGAGCTCGTGGAGGTAGGAGCAATTGGTGATTTCAGGGGGAATGGGCCCGTCGATCTGGTTGTGGCTCACATTCAAAGTCATGAGATACGAGAGCTGGCCCAGTGTGGAAGGCAATTCTCCGGTCAGGGCGTTCTGAGATAAGTCCAGAATGCCCAGGTTCCTGCACAGCGACAGGTTGGGGGAGATGGTGCCCGTGAGGCCCTTGTTACTGAGCACCAGCGACACCACCCTGCTGCTACTGCATGTGACGCCGATGAACGCCGCCCTCTGCCCATCTTGAGTTGTGTTGCAGGGGAATGCCATGTCTGTCCAGTTAGAAAAGAGCGCCGGGTCTGAGCTCCTTTGCACCATGGCTTGGAAGCCGTGCAAGCACGCCAAGTCATCCTTGTTKGGCTGCGCACYGACTYCAGCAGGRAAGAAGAGCCCCAGAATTACGACCACTAGGGCAATAATGGATGTCGAGTACACCAAGCCTCTACTCTCAATCACTAACGAAGAGCCGGAACCAACGTGGACCTTCATGGCAGCGGATTCGCCGATCTTCACAATGTGCACTAGAGTGCCACCATTGGCGCTGTAGCATCTGGGTTGTGTTCGGAGAAGTAAGAACGTAACCGACAATCCTCAAAAAACGTAACCATAAGCGCCAAAAGTGAGAGAGTGAGTGAGTGTAATGGACAGAAAGGCTTACCTCGAACGGAAGAGGAYGATGCGCATGCGTTCCTTGGTGCTTGGTTGCGGTCGTCGTTGACAGCAAGCGCGCCTTGATAAGCGAAGCCTGGACGCGGAAGAAGGTGCAAGAGAAGCACCGGCACAATGAAGCACGGGAAACCCTAAACCTACCTTACTTAGAACGGAGGCTTTCTATGGAGTACCTGGGACCGACTGACTGACGAGTCAGTCCAACTGAAGGTTGCTTTCCAGATATTCAGGCACCCATTCCTCCGTCAACATTGACTGCCCCCAAAGTAAAGCCGCATCGCCAGGCTGTAAACCCATCCGATTGGCCAAGACCCCAGTAGCCACGGCGCCATTGGACTACCCACGGGTCCAACGAATCAAACAAGCTCGCGCGCTCGCCAGGGGCCACGTCAAGAAGGCCCCCAAGGCCCCCCTTCCGTCCAGCCTTCCCCCTTTTGAGTGTTGACCCCCGCGTCAGTCGGTGGTGTCCGTCTCTCTCTCTCACTCTGAGTCAGTCTCTCTGTCTTTCGAATCAATAGGGGTAGTTACAATAGGWGTAGTCACAGTAGGGGTAGTCACAGTAGGGGTAGTCACAGTAGGRGTAGTCACAGTAGGGGTAGTCACAGTAGGGGTAGTCACAGTAGGGGTAGTCACAGTAGGGGTAGTCACAGTAGGGGTAGTCACAGCTTCTCAAAGGATTGAGTTTTCTTGGAGAATTCAAAGTTGGCTAGTTAATCAAGGATGCAATGGGGAGCGGTTGTGCACGGAGGAGCTGGGACACCCCTTTACGGTGCGACGATCATGAAGAATCGAAACCAGAGAATCGGTTTACTTGCCAAGCTTAGTGGTGGTAACTTGATGCAATCTGATTGGATCACAAGACATACCGCCCTCAACGTTCCTGTTACACCGGAGGCGGAGGGTGAAATACTGATAGAAAGGATAAAAAGTTCCCTGAGTAAATGGTCGAAAGTGCCGTTTCTTCACCTCCGCAGAAAAAGAAACTGCACTCCGTATTCTAAAGGAATTCGACATCCGCCTTCCGCGTTTAGCCTCTAATAACCCGCCACGCGTCCATTCTCAAGGAACCCCTGCCGAGGTGAAGAAGTCGTGATGACCCCTAATGCCTCCATCACCCTGCCTTGTGCTCTTCTTGATTGCTCTGTCAAATTCCCGGACGACATACCCGCGCTCTTACACTCTTGGCTTTTGCTTCCTCTTTCCCTTCTCCTTGGTTGCCTTCTTCGCCAATAGGCCTGCGCACATGGGGGTGGGTGAGCCCTACGTTTGACCCCCCACGGCAGGAGGCGGGCTCCCACCCCCATGAGCTAGCTCACCCACCTCGGGGGCCTTTTTCCCTATCCCCTCCGCCATGGGTGATTTTCCCAAGGCAGGGGGTAATTCCTAGCTCATTCCCAGGGAAGCCCAATTATCTGGCGTTGAAGGAGGGTTAACTCCGAGGGTGGAAACTACGTGAGGGCTACTGGTCTCACAATTTCTGAGCACACCCGCATAAGCCCTGCCTGCAGCTCACCCAGCCTTTTCGGCCCTTACCTGCGACGTCGGACGCCTCCGTAAGGCCTCATGTGCGCAGGCCTAATGTCACACTTGTAGCACATGCCAGGTTAGAGCACAATGAGAACGGCACATTTGGTTGAAAATAAGTTAATGCGAACGGTGTTTGGTTTAGATGTGGTGGAGAGATTGATCTCGTGATCGAGTGTGAAACTAGGTTTGCTGTTTTTTCTGGTAGTGACTTTGTTCTAGTTCTTTTTGGAGTTCAAGAGTGGAATGGTTTTTAGAACTGGAGAGGTTGATTTCTGTTTTATTTAGTGAGAAGTATGGTTTGGTATTGAACCTGTAGTGGTTTTGATTTTTTGGTGTAGTTTTGTACCGTGGTTTGAAACTTTGTTATGGTTTTTAAATGGAGTGATGGAATTGTAGTTTAAGTTCGTGAGAAGCAGGCTTTGTTGTTTGTTAGTGATTTGTTATTGTTTTCTAGTTCAAAAGTGGAATGGTTTGGAAGTGGAGTGTTTGATTTCTGTTTTAGTGAGTGAATGAGAAGCATGCTTTGTTGTTTGTTAGTGAGAATTTTGTTATCGTTTTCTAGTTCAAAAGTGGAATGGCTTAGAAGTCGAATGTTTGATTTTTGTTTTAGTGAGTGAGAAGCATGCTTTGTTGTTTGTTTGTGAGAATTTTATTGTTGCTCTCTAGCTCAAAAGTGGACCCTTTGGTAGGTCTATGCTTCTCTACTATGTTAATAGACCATGAAAATTTCAGCTCCAAATCATTAAATTTAGTGACTCACAACGTAGTGAAAACCTCTAAACCTCAAAGTGTGACAAATTAGCAAAAATGATTTTTAAATATAAATCTAATTTTAAATTTTTTTGAAAAATATATTATATGATTATCATCAATCTAGGCATCTCCAATAAATATTTCAAGTTTAGGGGATTTCTGCTTCAAAAGTTATTGAAGATTACAAGACAGCGACACTATTTGTGACAGAGAATAGGACAGGCCTTTCTTGCAATGACCCTTTAGCAAGGTACGGAATGGTTTTTGTTTGGATGGTAGAGCCAAAATGAGAACTTTGTGTGTAAAGGACTCTTTGTGTGGGATGACAACTATGAAACTTAGGAGGGTTATGGTTCATAAGGGGGAAGATATTGCACCTTATTGAGAGGCTTGGTTTGCTCTATATGATTTTTTTTCTTTTAAGACTGTTTCTAACAGAATGCGTGTTCGGTTGTTGTACAGGTCATGGTTGTTCGGGATTGTCTGGACCGGTATGTTGCACTTGACTGTGGATACACCTTTGAAGGGAACTTTTTATTAGGTTTGTAGGTACGAAGAAAGAACTTTGCCACCGAAGCCCTCATGATTTTTTTCCTCTACTAAGTTTTTTCCCTCTCGATTAGGGTTTAATTAGGGTCTGGGTTTTGTTCCCTCTTGTCTGTATTACATGAATTTTCGAAGTAGTGCTGTTGTCGTAGGTCTTTTTGGGTTGAGTTGGAAGCCTGCAATTCTTTGGTATGGAAACCGGTCACTTAGCCGCCCTCTCTCAAGAATATTATGACCGTGCTTTTGTTGTATAGCTGCGTCGTGATCATGTGTGCTCGTTTGGAATTGTAATATTTAAGTACATTTGTTAACAAGATGAAGGCAGGTATCTCGTTCTCTCGTTCCTTGTTATCTACAATACACTATTGATGCTGAACATATTTGACCTCGACACACACAGCATTTGAATTTATTGTGTGGCTCCATTCATAGATTTAGGAATATGGGAAGGGTATACCACTCGCTAACATATCTTTGACAGCCCCCTATTTTGAGCCGTATCTAGGGTATACTTTAGACCACTCCTAGCTAATTTTGGGTCTTTGATTGCAAATATGAATTCAGAATTTGCAAAAAAAAATTATGAGAAAAAAAAAAAAATTCAACATTTTCATCCAGAATAATTCTAGCCAGCTTGTCACGTTATTTAATAACGGATAGCTAGTTGGCTCTGTAAAACTCTATAGGGATTAGTTGTAGGCATAGTGTAGCCAAAATGGCCATATATTAGCCATTGGGGGGCTAAGGTAGTGTTTTAAAACTGTAAGAGGTGTGAACGGAGCTATTTTGGGGCGCCTTTAGGGTGGTTGTAACCCTAAGTTGCCCCCCTTTGCTTCTCATTCTCTTCAAGTCTTGTGTGTGAAGGTTTCATGAAGTTTTAGGAGATGGTATACCTTGAGGGTTGTTTGTAGATGATGGCGGTGTTGCCAATTTACTAAATCTGAGGTTTCTCCTTGTATATTTCAGCTTCTGCAAGACTAGTCCTATCGAGATAAAGTAGGAAGCATTTGGGAGAGTTTAGGATGCTTATTACTTGAAGAGAATGAGGTAGGTGTTGATGTGAGAGCACTAGAGTGATTGGAGAGGTTTGTTTTGTTGTATTGGAGTTGGTGGCGTTGGTGGTGACGTGCGGAAACTCTTGCAAATTCAAGTCTTGGAGCTTTGGAGTTGAAGGTGCTGATTTGGATTTGGAGGGTGTTGGAGAGCTCCCAAGGATGCTAAGAGGGTCTAAGAAGAAGCTCTTCGATGTAAGAATTCCATAGAAACAAATTTCAAGCAATTCTGATACTTTCTGCAAAAGTTGTGTGAGTTTGAGTAGTTTGGTGAAAACCCTCATGTGTGCTGGACCAAACATGCAAAAGTGCTGATTTGGTATTTGAGGGGCATTAGTATAATATTTTAGTGTTAGAAACACTAAAAATTGTTGTAGCATTCCAAAAACTGTAAAATTGCCAAAAACCGCCAATTTTTGAAGAAGTTATGGCAGTTTGAAGTTTTGAAGTTGAAGCCTTGTTTTGAGAGTTGTTTTTGTGAGGTTTGTTGGTGTTTTTGCAAGCATTGATAGCTTGGCAAAACAGGAGAGACAAAGACCGGTTGACTTTTAGAAGTTACTGGGATATTTATTAGAATATTTACTAAGGTAACTTTTGGAAGTTACAAGAATCATTACTATTGTTAGGCCACGGAAAGAGAGATTGTCCTACAAATACATCATCTGAGGGCAAAAGTGGTGGGCAATCAACTACCAACAAGGGCAATGCACCTACCGCAAACAAGGGGCAACAAAAGAAGGCACAAGTTGGAGGTACACCTCCAAAGTGTACTTATGCATCTTGTAGCCGAGTTGGTCACACAGAGGACAAGTGTTGGGTGAAGAACCCACGACTGAGATCCCAATCATTCACCCCACAAGTTGCTCAAGGAGGTGGCTCAAATTCTGGGGGCAACAATCTTGAGGCCCGTATGGGAGAGTTGCAAAATACCTTAGCATTGCTTATTGCAGCAACAACAAAGATTACACCAACACCTTCTAGTTCAAAGCTTGGATCCGATAGATTTGAGTACGGTGCACTTGGTGAGGTGTTTGCAGCAATAGCTACTAGATCACAAGCTAACTCTTTGCCAACTATACCTATGATGGAAGAAAACACAGCCACACAAAGCGGGCCTTGTGTGCGCCACAAAGGGCCTTCTGATAGCATTGGGATTGTCATTGACATTTGGCTTAGCCGATGTAGTGACCAATCCATCATTTACAACAATTTCAAATGAAAAAAATTCACCTAAAAAAGGAGACATGGTGGAGAGTTTGGCTTTCAAGCTTTTAGAGGTTCCATTATTCTCAGGGATTCAATTGCAAAGTGAGAACTTTGATGCAGCTGCGATATATTATATGGCAGGGAAGATGATGCAAGGCACAGTCCAAATGCCTGCCAATGTGGCCATGAAGGAGATGGAGGAATCTTCTTTGGTTGATGGTGAAGAAGGCACAAGGGAAGATGTTGCTAAGGCAGCAACAGATGCCTTACAATGTTGAAAAAGCTGGTCAAAGGAATCCCCTTCACGAGTAGAGTTTGATAGCAGCTTGAATTCAAGGGGAGAAGTTGTTGGGAGTGATGTTGAGATTGCTACAAGCTATTTGTCAACAATACCAACTCGAACAACTCGTGAGCGTTTGCAAGTTAAGCCAGGAGTAGTACATTTGGCCAATTCCGGCCATGTCTTTTCAGTGGCTCGAGGTGATACATCTCAAGTGTTTCCACAAAAGGTGCTACTTGATACTGGTGCTCAATCAGTAATGCTAAGAAAACTTCTAGCTCAAAGTTTGGGACTTCTTCCTAGTGATTTGGACCCATGCCCTTTCATTATAGCAACATCACTTGGGAGCACAGAGCAACCTACGGGATTGACTAAAGAGCCACTACGACTTCAGTTCAAAGTGGGCACTGATACATATACTCAAATCTCTGTGAGGTGTGTGGTTACAAGTGCTACTGGCTATGACATTCTATTGGGGCAACAGGCTTTGTATCCAATTGGTTTTGGTCATGATTCGTGGACTGAAGAAGCGTAGTTTCGAGCAGGATGGTCGAAAGGTGGGTATCCCTATCATCTTTGGTGCATCTGCTGGCGCGGTTGAAGGCTTGGCGGCAGTGTATGGACGTGTTGCAGAATGGTTTACAACTGAAAATTTGCTACTCGAGGACAACATATCTGCTACAGACTTTCCTCCACAGTTGGATTAACAAACACGTGAAACATTAAACATGTTTACAAGACATCCCAAGGACCCTTTACCACCATGGATTTCACCAAAAGACTTGGCTGAAAAATGCCATAAGTTGGTAGACGGAGTAGAACAACATCTCTGGCAGCCCCAATCCACGTTGCCACCTCTACAAAAACTTGTTGATCTTCATGATGATCTTGAAGGCCTAGTTCTTGTAGAACTATTTGCTGGACTTGATACTGGTCTAGCTGCAGTTTTGGAGGCAGGATTGTCAATACGGAGTTATACATATGTCGACAACAACATTGAAGTAAGCAGAGTTGCAAAACATCATTTACAACAGCTGAGGATGCGATATCCAAAGCAATTACCTGCAAGCGCTATTCAAGGTTGTATGTCTCGAGTTTCTTTAGACATTGCCTTGATTGGAGAAGAAGATCTTCTAAGGTTGGGCAAAGTGGACCTTGTGGTTGCCGGATGGCCTTGCCAGGGGCATTCTTGGGCTGGTCATCGCCGAGGACTCCAAGACCCACGCTCAAATTTATTTTGGGAGCTCTTGCGGTTGTTGCATTGGTGGCAACATAGGCAGGCTACAAGTGTGGCTTATGTTCTTGAAAATGTACCTCCATTAGGAGATGTTGAAGCCCGAGTTCACGAAGATGCAAAGGTGGTGTGTCAGCACCTTGGAGAGCCAATTGCAGTAGATGCTACAGCTCTTGGTTCTTATGCCCATCGCTTACGGTGGAAGTGGACCAATTTGGCTCCCAAACGAGGGATTTCAACGGCATTACATCGCATTTATCGTCCAGTGGGATGACATCTTGATGACATTTTGGAGGAGGGACGGTTTGCCCAAGCAGTGGTGCAAGAAGATCAATCACCGTTGGCTATAATCAACCGTGTAGGAATGCCTCGATTGGCAATTCCTACATTGATGAGCTATCCTTGGTCTTTTGCTTTTCGCAATGGTGGACCGGGCTTAGTGTTTGACAACACCTCTATGAGATTGGAGGAGCCATGTGCTAATGAGCGTGAGCGTGCTATGGGTTTTCATACCGGTACCACTTGTACGCCTGGTTTGACAAAGTCTCAACGACGCCATTGCCTTGGACAAGCCATGGATTTGATAGCTATGGTTTGGTTCTTTAGAATCTTTTTGGCAGCTCAACGGCATAAGAAATTTGGCCTTGAAAACAATCTGGGGACAGATGCTTCAGGCCAGTAGGCAGAGATTATTGTGCCCCCAGTGGTAGAGACGATGCCTACTCTTAATTCCAAAACATGGCATAATAGTGAACAAGTTTGGGGCCAAGTACTTGACAAAAGAAGAGCTCAGTATGCGGTGGAGTGGCTTGTTGCGGATGATTTGCGAGGACAACGTGTATTGGTAGCATTAGCCCAGGACTTGGGTATGGAAGATGCCAAGGAGAAGTTTAAGAAGGTATTTCTCACTAGAAAGAATCCGTATATCTATATATCACTTCTTTCTACAGATAATGTGATTAATGATGTTTGTGGAGTTGGTTTAGTTGGACCAAAAGAGGGTGAAGATGCATCTATTGTCCTGGACAAGGGCAATAGTGCAAACTCTTCCAACTAGCAACCAAAGGTATTGCTAGCACCACTAAAGAAGTCTAAAGAGAAAGAAATATTTTTGCCAATTGACAAAGATTGGGAGATGGAAATGGGTATGGGACTCACTGGTGCAGAGGCACGAAAAGTGCAAGCATTTATTCGCTCATATAGGGCTTGTTTTGCTTTTAAGCTCACTGACTTGGAAGGTTATAAAGGCAAGCCTGTAAGAATTCAACTAGAAGATGATCATCCAGTGTTTAAACGTCCGTATAGGCTAAGCGTTTCAGAAAGAGACAAGGTCAAATTGAGGTGCAAAGAACTTTTGGATGCTGGATTGATAGAACTCTCAGATGGAGAGTACGCATGTGCCACGTTGATGCCAGCAAAGAAAGATGTTCTAGAAAATTGGACGGAAAAGCGGATGTGTGGAGATTACCCTCCTGTTAACAAGAAAACAAAATCAGATCGATATCCAATGCCAACACCTGAGGAGTTATTTGATGCAGTTGGAAAAACAAAAGTCTTTAGTACATTGGATTTGAGATCAGGATATCATCAACTGCCATTAAGACTAGAAGACAGGGTAAAGACGGCATTTTGGGGAATAGATGAGGATGGAAGAGATATGCTTTTCCATTGGAAATTCTTACTTTTTGGCTTGAAAAATGCTCTAGCAGAATTTCAACGTGTTATGGATCAAGTCTTAAAGGGGTTGTCATTTGCTCGGTGTTATATAGATGACGTCATTATCTGTAGTGATACACCGGAGGAGCATGTACAACACTTGCAGCAAGTCTTTGAAAGGCTGCAAACTTGGGGTCTTCGCCTACATCATAAGAAGTGTAAATTCTTCCATGATCAGCTACCTTATTTGGGACATATGATTACACCAAGAGAGTTGGGAGTACAAGAGGCGAAGGTGGAAGCTTTGAGAAGGATTCCAATTCTTAAAGATGTGTCAAGATTGAGAACCTTCATGGGACTAGCAAACTACTATCGACGATTTGTTCGGGGATTTGGGGTCCTGATCAAGAGAAGGCATTTGAGGCTTTGAAGGGAGCATTTGGTTTAGCACCAGTGTTGAGGAGGCCTGATGCTCGATGCCCTTTTCAACTCCACACAAATTGGAGTATGTTGGGGATTAGAGCCGTATTGACTCAAAAAGATGATGATGGCAAGGAGTATGTCATTGCATATGCTTCACGAAGCAATAATGATGCAAAGGCCAAATATTCATCTTCTGAGGAAAAATACTTAGTAGTAGTGTGGGCGGTTGCTCAATTCCGTTCATATCTTTATGGCCAAAACTTTACGCTTGTGACTGATCACCAACCTTTAAAATGGTTAATGGAGTCTGATAAACTCATAGGAAAGCTTGCTAGGTGGGCCTTACTACTGCAAGAGTACGATTTTGAAGTAGTTCACGAGGCTGGATTGCAAAACTTAGATGCTGATGGCTTGAGCCGCAATCCAAGTTCTTCAGAGAAGGATTTGACTGGTGCGCGATGACATGGTACATGTGATCAAGAGGCAGTGCCAGGGTGGCATGCTTCATCTTATTTGGCATGGATGGAAGGAAGATCCAGCCAAGATTTAGGAGAAACACGATTGGATGTTGATGAAGACTTGGATGAAAGAGGACCTAAAGTTACTACTGATGTGTGGAAAGACGAAGGGCTTCTACATCGTCTTCAATATGGGGAGTTTCTACTTGATATCACATCTCAAGAAAGAGACCGTGTAGCTCATCGTTTGGCCAGGTTTCATTGGGAAGGTGGCTTTGTATTTCGTAGGTGGCCAGATGGAACACGGAGGGTTGTTCCCAGACCAGACCAACGCCTACAATTGATACGACAAGTTCACGAAGAGTTGGGTCATTTTGGCGTACGACGTATATATTCTATGTTATGTGGATTATATTGGTGGATGGACATGCAACAAGAGGTAGCAACCTATGTGGGGAGGTGTGAAGTCTGTGATCGAGTTAGATCAAGCTTCAACACTCTAACTCCCCAACTACGGCCTTTATCAATCATGGGATTGGACTATAGGTGGAGTCTTGACTTTGCTGGGCCATTGATGACCACATCACGAGAGGCCAAGTATGTACTTGGCCAATTTACTAAATCTGAGGTTTCTCCTTGTATATTTCAGCTTCTGCAAGACTAGTCCTATCGAGATAAAGTAGGAAGCATTTGGGAGAGTTTATGATGCTTATTTATTGGATGGTTGTTTATTCAATGCCTTGTTGTAGTGTGGATTTGCTTGTGAGCATGTATGTATATTTTAGTGTAGTTTACTACACTTCCTATAAACGATGCAGAGTGACACGACAAGTTGGGCCCACTTTGAATGGAGGGTATAACCCCTAAAACCCCAAGGGGTTTGGACAAAACACAAACGTGTTACTAAATATAAATTCTATACCTTTTTTAAAGTTTGTATCAAAGAAGTTTATATAAGGCACAAAAAGTAGAAGATATCTGTACGGTCAAAATTATAAAAATATTTTTAGATTCTCTTCAAATGAATTTTGAAGATAAAACTTCAAAACTTCACAAAAAATACAATTTCTATCCTTTACACTTGAATTTTTTTTTTATTGGTTAAAGTTGTGGTTTCTATTGAATTGTAAAAAAATGCATAAGATCTGGTCATAAAAATATCAATTCTTTCCTCAAATAGTAAGTTTTTCAATACTAAAAAATTCTAAACAAATTGCGCTATTTCTCTTGTGATCTTTTTTACCGTAGTGATCTTAGTTTTGAATATAAATACTTAAAGACAACCCAATATTTTCAAGAAAAAAAAAATTCAAAAAAAATATTTTTCTACTCAAAAAATGGTCGTTTCAGCGCTTAGGGGTTAATGTCTTGCACCACAAGTTTTTTGCCAAAAACAATTCAAACATTAATTTTGAGGATGTTAAAGGTTAAAATATTGAAACTTAGTGTCATTTTCTGGTAGATCTATCAATAGCACTTAGAAAATTCATAACTTATTTTTAAATTGTCCAATACATCAAAAAGTTTAGAACATGACGTTTGTCAACAATCATCACTGATTATTGTTGTTTCATGTTTTTGCATGTTAATATACAATTTAGCCCATCATTACTATACATTACTTTATTATTTATAGCACCGTTATAGTTCATTACTTACAACTGAAAAAAATACATTGTAATGATGCAATACATTGTAAAGTAATGCGTGGCAATGATGCAATAAATTGCACATTAATTTGCTCATCCATTAAACAACAATAACCACATGATAATTGGTGACAAAGCACAAATTTGTGATGTAAACTTTGCACTACAAGAAATTGGGTACAAACATGACTGCAGAAGAATGACTGGGTGTCTGGAATGACTAGAAAATGTCTTCCGCTCCCTAATTGCACCAACGGGCCTGTGAAATGACTAAAACAATCATTCTCAAGTAGCGACCCGTGTTAGAAGAACAAAACTCCTACGACTAACGTTTTTCATCCGCAGTATTTTGTTCATAGCGTCTTGTACAGAGTGACATGGACACGACGTTAAAGAACAGAATGCCTGAGGTAACTGCAAAATGACTACCACGTACATATGGGGACTGCGTGTAACTTCAATGTTACTAGAAAATGAGTCAAAGAGCACCTGTGAGGGCTTCTTATAAATGTCTCCTTAAAGATGGATGACGTGTTCCTAGTACTATTCTTTTACTTCCGAAGTTGCACTAAGAAGAAAAGGAAGTAGGGCCGCTCTAAAATAGGTGGAAGTCATTGTTGAATACAATGATGCAACCCGAGTGGGATACAAAATTCAGGCTCATTTTGTAATATACTTAAGGGTATTTTGTCCGGTCTGTTTGCCTTATTGTATTTTGCATTTTTCCATTCTTTTTAATTTTTTTTTCTTTATGCTTACTTGATCCACCTTTACTTTTTTGCTTCTCTACTTCGCATACAACACTTATTGTTCCCTCTTCCTTTGCTTCTTTTTGATACTTTTTTCTTTTCCTTTTCTGGCTTCTTATTTTTTGGGTGGCAAACATGCTCTTTGGCCTTACTTTTGTAATAATATCATGAGGTCACATTTATGTTTGTTGAAGTGATCGTGCATAATTTATTGCTAATTGCTTTTTCATTTCTTTATATTAACTAGTTCCACGGCTTCCCTATATCTTTCCCTTTTCTAATTTCTTTCTTTTTTTTCCATTTTCTAATTCTTTTTTTTTCTTCCATTTTCTAATTTTTTTTTCTTCCATTTTCTAATTTCATTCTCTTTTATTATTTTCCAAATTCTTTTTTTGCCATTTTTAAATTTCTTTCCTTTTTACCATTTTCTAATTTCTTTCTTTTTTTCCATTTTCCAATATTTTTTTTCCCATTTTCTAATTTCTTTTTGTCATTTTCTAATTTTTTTTTTCCATTTTCTAATTTCTTTCTTTTTTTTCTTTTTTTGGGGAGTGTTCATTCAGAGCAATTAATTTTCATCTTTGATGTCCGGATGGTTCCCCGTTAATCCCTTTGAATCTTCTTCAAATCTTGTAATCTTCTTTCCAATTTCTTGCCTTCCATTGACTTCATGATGCATGCCTAGTTGTTGAAGGGTCTTGGGGTAACTTAATTTCCAAGGGCAAGGGTCTACATGAATGTGTATATAGAGGGTTCTTCATGAAATTTGGCAGCCAATATAATTGATTCAATCTTTGAATAATATGCTAGAAAGGAATGACAAAAAGTGCCACCAAATACATGAGGCCAAATCGCAGGTATGGTTCAACGTGTTGCGATTGACTCACTTAACGGTTGCTTACTCTGAGGTATGAAGAGCCGACTGTACATAGTTACAAAGTCACTTTTGTGGTGCACGTGGACGACTGCGTTGTCTTTGTGTTCATACAATAAAATGACTTCAATTGACTTCAACGTGACTTCACAAGTCCTACACTATTCCTTTTTACTACATTGCTAAACTATGCACTATAGAACACTATGTGACTATAGTACGACGAGCAGAACTTGAATCACATCATCTGATTAACTTTCTGCAAACAACCAGCCTACCTACCTACATTGCAGTGTCACACCACTAATTTTAGGACTGCACTACCATGGCTCCTGGGCCAATATGTTCTTTTCAGCTGACAATTCGATGATCCCAACCAAATTCACTGTTTGCACAGGTAGAGGCCACCTGCAAGGAGCTGTGAGCCCTGCAGTCTCCACTGTTGTGCTAATGAAGGCGTCCGTGGTCTCCACTACTTCATGCTTTGCTCTAGTTTCTTTGCGTAAAACAACCTTCCATCCGGACTTCTCTACAACATCGGAGAAGAAAACTTGAGTGGCCTGGCTAGGGAAAATGAAAGGCTTGACCATGAAAGGCAATTTATGCCGAAAGTTCACCACAAGGAAGCCAGCATCGTCCCTCATATACATACAATTCCCTCTACTATCAATGGGCTTCACCCACTCACACCACAATAGAATGATAGGGGTGTTTGCTGCTCCATAATCTAATTGGAGTATGTCCTTCAGAACTCCAACATAGTTCACGGTGACGTCATCCACAGTGTTGGAAGGCAATTCAAACATGGAAGCGACCCCGCTATTGTAGCTTACCAACCGGGTAGTAGTCTCATCGTCCACACAAAAGTGGTTGCCAAAGGCTGTGATTCATGCATACCGCATTGCTCTTTGAGAAGGTTTCACGCTGAGCAACAACCGGTCTAGGTCCTTTGAGACATGCAAATCCATGTCTAAATCCCATACTGTGCTGCGTATCCATTCCGCTAGTGTTGGAGTAAACGGATTCACGCGTTCCTCTTTCCTCAAATCTTTCAATGTTTGGTCTAAATGTTTTCCTTACCTAGCATAATGATGCCTAGCTAATGCATGATTAAATTATTAACAACATTGAAATATACTGTATTCTTTATAAAATTTTGCAAATAATATTTATGTAATCCCTAATCCATATGGAAGCAATGACTTATGACAATCACCGTCAATCATTGGACTACTTTCATCA
The DNA here is from genome assembly GCA_006891605.1 of Pleurozium schreberi. Taxonomy (NCBI): domain Eukaryota; kingdom Viridiplantae; phylum Streptophyta; class Bryopsida; order Hypnales; family Hylocomiaceae; genus Pleurozium; species Pleurozium schreberi. The sequence goes on along the minus strand of VACF01000408.1, from coordinate 15,357 downwards.
ATCTAGACATTAAATTCATATTTGAAGTACTTGGTCTTTTGCCTCTCATTGAAAGATATTCTCAGGTCTTTTACAAGGCATTAGGTCATGTGACTTCCATACATAGTGACTATCTTTATTGATACTAGAAAATGACTCTTAACAACTTCACTATAACTGCAAAATTTTGTGTTGCATTGAGATGATGACATAGAAATGATTGCTTCACATCTTCTATACAACTAGACTCAAAAATGATGTTAGAAAATGCCAAAGAAAATATCCTATTCAATTCTTTTTTCCAAGTTTGTCCACAACTTTTGATTTGTGGCTCAAAATCTGAAACAGATTTTTGGAGATAATATAGAAATTGATTTTCCACCTTTTATTAATTCAGATTTTTTTTTAAAAGCTAGTCTACAATACCTAAATGAGATGCTATACTGTTTCTATGGTCTCACAGTCCAACTTTGAAAGTATGTTGTTGTAGTACAGCATCAATACTACAACGGATGTAGTTTTAGTGGGAACAGTGCCTCCCTTCGAAATAGAATTGTTACAGTACTGATGTTGTACTACAACAATACATTTTCAATGTTGGACTGTGAACCTATTAATACAATATTGTTTCAATGGGGAGGTACTTTCCTTATGTTGGCTCCATCCTTTATTCATCCTAAACTTTTTATTCATCCCAACCAATGTTTAGCTTTCAAAAAAATACTTGTTGTGGGACTATTCTAGGTGTTTCCATTTGAATCAAGAAATCAAGAACGGATTTACGCACTTGAGGCTTAAAACATTTCAAATGATATTTTTTTGGCAAGGCCTTTTGTATTGTACCAGACATCTTGTTTCAAACCTCAAGTTCCTAAAATCCATACCTTAAATTAGATTGTTTACAATTTGTTTGTTTGTTTTGTTTTATTAGATTGATATGGTGAGATCTTTGAAATTGTACATCCACCAATTGCATTCTTGGTGTAGTCGAAAAACTGCCTACGAGGAAGAGCCTATAAGCTTTGTTTTGTGGTGTTTGGACATTTGGTTTGAAAATTATTGGATTTCGAAGATCTTGTGAATTAAAAAATAAAGAATTTATTTTTATTTTTATCTTGGCTATGGCAATGGCATATTAAGGAACAAAAGTCAATACTATAAGTTGGGATGTTTGTTTATTTTGTTTGTTGATAGTTATGGTGAGATCTCCTACACCATGCATCCTCTAGTCATGTTTTTGGTACCATTGGAAAGCACTATAAAAAGAAAAGGTGCATGGACTTTGTTTTGAGGCGTTTCAACCTATAATAGAAAAATGATTAAATTTTGAATTTTTATGACTAAATGATTAAATTTTGAACTTAGAAAATGACTAAATTTTATTTTATTTTACTGTGGCAATAGCACAGTGCCACTTTTTTAAATTTAAAACCATGAATTCTTGGTTCGTCCAACGAAGCGAGTAACGACACGTGTCAATTCTGTTTTAATAAAAAGTTCGGACGAACATGTGGCCTGGGTACCTCGAAACTCTCGATGGGCACTGTCCCGCGTCTGCCCGCGGGCAGCGAAAGAAAACCCAACCCCCATAGAAAGCCTCCGTTCTAAGTAAGTTAGGTTTAGGGTTTGCCGGGCTTCATTGTGCCGGTGCTTCTCTTGCACCTTCTTCCGCGTCCAGGCTCGCTTATCAAGGCGCGCTTGCTGTTAACGACGACCGCAACCAAGCACCAAGCAACCCATGCGCATCGTTCTCTTCCGTTCGAGGTAAGCCTTTCTGTCCATTGCACTCACTCACTCTCTCACCTCTGGCGCTTATGGTTACGTTTTTTGAGGATTGTCGGTTACGTTCTTACTTCTCCGAACACAACCCTGTCGCTTGTAAGTTTCAGAGCTTAGAGGATTTTGTGAGAGGAAGATTGTTCTTTATGCATAAGATATCAAACGGTGMGAGATCCTCGACTTTTCAATCGATCTGTGATTTGAAACGCGCTTTCTTGATTTCGGATTTTGAAGGGTTGTGTTATGATGTTTCGTGTGGTTTATAGATTTTCAGGAGCATTATTTGTGCTGGAGCTTTTTTCAACATCGAAAAGAAGCCGTATCGGAAGGTAGTGTGAGGGTTTCTTGGTCTTTCTTGGGCGTTGTGTGAAGATGGTGGGTGCTGCTGTGGCGGCGGCTCCTCGGTACGCACCTCCGGATCCGACCCTACCACACCCGTGGAGAGCTTTAGTGGATGGCAACACGGGCTACATCTATTACTGGAACCCGGAGACGAATATYACGCAGTATGATAAGCCTTTGCCTTTAGTGGCGTCAGGGCCCCCTTTGCCTGTYGGGCCTCCTCCGACGTTGGTTGTATCGGGGCCGAAGTTGGCTGCGGTTCCGAATGGAGCGGATCAACTGAATGGWGGGAATGGACATATGGCTGGTTTGAATGGTTACGTTATTACGAACCAGCAGCCAAAGCTTGCTGCAATTCCTGTTCTAAGAGGAGCACAGGTCGGTTGCTTGTTTCTGCCATGGCTCTGTCCTTTGATGTTTCGGGGTTGGTTTCGGCCGACCTTCAGTATTCCTGTGCTAATGATGACTTGGTTACGGCTGCTACGTATCTCTATTTGTGGAGTGCTCTCCTCTGCCTGGTTCTTTCCTTTTTAAATTTGTTGTCCTAGCCATTGACGGGGAAATTCTTAGTTGTACTGTACTATTGCCGATATGACGAAGGATGCTTTGTATCTTTGTTGTTTCTGTTGTGTTTCTTGTGTGTTGTTCCTCTTTCCATGCCATCTTGTTTGGGAGGATTAAATTATCGAGTATATGGGACACGTATGATACGAGTTGGAGGTGCGTAAGAACGAAAGTATGTGRCTTGTTAGTTTGAGTTTTTAATCATCGTTTTCTCTCGTSCAGGCGCCTGCGAATCAAGCTGTAACTATGCCAGCGAACAATTCTATGCCAGGATCATCTGCCCCTATGGGAATGGGSGGSATACCTGGAGGTCAGAAGCATGGCGGTAACGCTTACGACAACACTGATCGTGATGGTTATTACAAGCGCCCTAGAGTAGACGTTTATGCTAACGCTCTGAGTTCTGACATCGACTCCTACAGAAAACAGCACGAAGTGACTACTCTGGTTAGTTGATTTGAGTTTGTATCGTTATTATTGTTGCATTTCGGGACGATGGATTACGCATGTCAATGAATGATGGTTTTAACAACGTGTGTTTTGAGCATCTGCAGGGAGAGAATGTTCCTGCACCTTTTATGTCATTTGAGGCCGTTGGGTTTCCGCCTGATATGCTCAGAGAGGTAATGTTAGCATTCCATGATTTTTGGTGTATTTTATCTACCGCTCTTAACTATGTGGTCAGATTAACTGAGAATTTTCAGAATTAGGGGTTTCTTCTTACGTCCTTGTTAGATTGAGCATTTGAGATTATTGCTTTGGATCTTAAGATTTTCGTGTATTGCGTGTGTTTTGGTCCTCGTTAGTATCTTGGCTGGAATTGTGACGTTAGTATTGAATTTGGCACTCATCTTGGGTGTAAGGGAAGCTTGAATCCAGTCATTTACTTTTGCTTGTTGTGATTATAACTGTTGGTGGGTCAAACTTACGGTGGCCATTATACTGGGGGCTGCTGCAGGTGCGATATTTGCTCTGCTTGGAGCTTATGTCGTACACTGCCCGCGTACAGCAGATTGTAGCACACTTCCTCATTGTGAGGGCTGCGTGCATCTGAACTGAACTGAGTGGTGGCTTCGTCACCGTCTTGGATCAAGGCTGTTGTCAGCTGTTGTTGGTGTCCTTGCCACTCGACCTAAGATGAGGGGTCCTCTGCAGTTGGCCTGGTATTAATACTAGCAGGCAACCAAGCAGCTCCCTCCTTTTTTCTCGGGATAGTTTTATGTTGTATATTTTTTTTTGTCTGTTGTTTTCGCTTGCCAGCGTAAGTGTCCTCAAATTGCATCTGGGTGGTCCTGTGTGTGGTGTGACTTTCCTTTTTGCAATTCTGGTGTTGACTAGATTAGCTTTAGTTGAAATTCTTTGTTCTTTGTGTTTATATTCATCTGTATTGCAGCTCCAAACAGCTGGATTCAAAACTCCCACGCCCATTCAAGCTCAGTCCTGGCCGATAGCTATGCAAAACCGAGATATTGTAGCAATTGCCAAGACGGGGTCTGGGAAGACTCTGGGGTACTTGATACCGGCTTTTCTCCATTTGGAACAACATCGGAGTAACTCTCGACTTGGACCATCTGTCCTCGTGTTGGCCCCCACTCGTGAGCTGGCCACACAGATTCAGGAYGAATGTGTGAAATTTGGAAGATCTTCTAGGATCACAAGCACGGTGTGTTCTTCTGAATCTTCTTATATTGTGATATGAAGTGGTTGTATTGTGGAACTTGAGAGAATGAGCACTTCTTTGCTTGGTAACTGTATGACAGTTTTTGTTCTGGAAGTATGTGATCATGGTTAAGAGAATTTTTTGTCATGTGTCCAGTGCGTTTATGGAGGTGCTCCTAAGGCTCCCCAGCTACGAGACATTGAGCGCGGGGCGGACATTGTTATAGCTACGCCTGGRCGGTTGAATGATTTTTTGGAAGTAAAGAAAGTTAGTCTACGGCAAGTATCTTATCTGGTTCTAGATGAAGCAGATCGGATGCTGGATATGGGGTTTGAGCCCCAGATTCGCAAAATTGTTAATGAAATTCCAGCACGAAGACAGACTCTTATGTACACTGCTACTTGGCCCAAAGAAGTACGGAAGATTKCAGGAGATTTGCTCATAAACCCTGTGCGGGTCAACATTGGTAACACAGACGAGCTTTCTGCAAACAAGTCTATTACTCAGGTTATTATCCTTCCGTTTCTGTATTATTGTTGTCACACCTCGATTTCCCTTTGACATCCTTCTGCAGATAGACTTCTTSGTTCTGATCTTTTTGTCRTCGTGACAGAATGTGGAAGTGGTTGTGCCGTATGAGAAGCAGCGKCGAGTGGAGCAGATCTTACGATCACAAGAGCCTGGGTCTAAGATCATCATTTTCTGTTCTACCAAGCGCATGTGTGATACCCTATCTCGTAACTTAGGTCGTGATTTTGGTGCTGCCGCCATTCATGGAGACAAGTCTCAGAGTGAACGGGACTTTGTCCTGTCGCAATTTCGAAGTGGCAGGACACCTATTCTTGTCGCCACTGATGTGGCTGCCAGAGGTCTTGACATCAAAGATATCAGGTGCCCATGTTTCTTCCTCTTTTGATTTGCCGTTCTGTTTGTTTCTTATTATGCAGTGCTTTCAAGGTGAGGGAGTCACATCTTTGACCTTTTCCTTTCATTGACAGAGTGGTTGTCAACTACGACTTTCCCACTGGTGTTGAAGACTACGTCCATCGAATTGGTCGAACAGGCCGAGCGGGTGCAACTGGTCTGGCATATACCTTCTTCTCTGAGCAGGACGGAAAGTATGCAAGAGACCTTATCAAGGTTCTTGAAGGAGCCAATCAGAAAGTTCCTCCTGAACTTAAGGATATTGCAAGTAGAGGTGGAGGCATGTTTAAAGGTCGTATGGGAAATCGCTGGGGTGGTGATTCAGGTGGCCGAGGTGGAAGGGACGGGGGACGAAGTTCCTATGGAGGTCGAGGAGATTCGGGTGGACGAGGCTACGGTGGCCGAGATGCAGGTCGTTTTGACAGTCGTGACCGTTATGGTGATAGGTTAGGATCTGACCGTCATGACCGGTACAGTGCCCCTGATGGGGGCAGGTATGGAGACAAGGATAAGAGCAAGAACCGCAGCAGAAGCTACAGCAGGAGTCCAAGTCGGTCGAGGGCTTACAGTCGCAGCAGGAGCCGCAGCTATGACCGGTACAGCGATGACAGGGGACGAGACCGGAGTAGGTCCCCAGCTGCCCAAAGATCGTACTCCCCTGGTAGCCGGGGTGGACGCCGATGAAGAAACTGAATGGATTGTTAACTCTTAGTGCGGATGTTTGATGGAGCTCCTGATTTTCCTTCACATCATGAGACGAGCTTGTAGTTTTCTCTAACAAATTAACTGCTGTTCTGTTCTGTTGTGTTCTGTTGGTGACTTTCTTGACCTTTCAACTTGTCAACCTTCAACCTTTCAGAAGGCTGATTTGTGGCAGAGCTGATATTTGCGGCTCTATCAAACTTTCCAATATGGCAGCAGAATCATTTCGAGCTGCTGCAGTCTTTCAAATTCACTATTTTTGGGGCCTCAAGACCAATCAGAGTATTCCTTTAGGTGATTTATTCATATTCAAATCGACGATGATGGAATTTTTTTGTCTGTTTTGATTGCTGCAAATCGGATTTAGTTCTCAGGGACATTGTCAGCAAAAAGCTCTCGTTTAGGTAGTTCCTTCATTTTTGAAAAGTGTACCATAGGTAGCAGAGAAATTGCCCTTATTCGCTCCCACATCTATCGTTGAGGTAGAATATGTCAATTCTGCTGGATTCTAATTAAACATTTACTTGGCATCCTTTTTACAGTCGTTGTGGTTGGACATCTTTTCGATGTTTTCTTTGTTATTGGATTTGCATCCATGTGATTTCGTTGGCAATGTGAACCCTCCGACGCCCAATTTCTGAACGACGAACACATTGAAACTCAAGTTCCATTCTCATTACTTCTTGGATGAAAGGCATCGAAACTCAAGTTCCATTCATTGGGAAATACCCAACCCCCTCTGTCACTACTAATGTAGTATTGTTTCAATGGTCTCACAGTCCAATTTTGAAAGTGTATGATTGTAGTATAGCATCAGTACCACAACAAATGTAGTTTCAATGGGAATAGTGCATCAATATACTAGTGTGCCCTGTGCTGTTGTCACAGGCAAAATTAATGTAAAAGTAATTTTCTAATTTTTGGTTTCATAAAAACTTCGAAATCCAATAACTTTCACGAAACGAAGCCCATGCACCTGTCCTCGTCAAGAGCTTTTGACGGTACCAAGCAAAAGTTATAGGACAAATGTTTTTTTTTCTAAAAATGTTGAAAGTCAAAACTTCACCTTTTGGAAGGGCTAAAAAAACCTACATTTTTAACGTGCAATTGGTAAAGATGTTCATTCTAAAATTTTGGGACAATGTACTTGAGCAAGTTAACCAAAGGATCCTATGGTTGAGTTTGTTAAAAATAAATATTGACCTTGCTTAGAAGACGAGTAGATTGTAGCAATTTTGGGCCTCTAAACACATTGGTCCTTTAGAAGTTAAGCCATTGTTTCCTTGTGGGACAAAATAGATTTTGGACAAGGTTTCTATAATCACAATTTTTGGTGAAACTTTCAAAAGCTTTTCCATAAGATAGAAAATATTACTACCTTTATAGGAATATAATTTATATTTCAATCAGTGCCCAAGAGAAAAATTTATACCACCATATCCCACAATTTCAATGTGGCAAGGAGAAAAATAAATTAACAAAAACTTGAAATTAACTTTTTAAATATTTTATTCTTATTGATTATATTTTTGATCTACAAATGAAGCTTTGATTCATTCCATTTATATTAGTGATGTGAAAATTATAAACAATCTTGTTTTTTGGGCAATCAAAACAACTTCTTGAAAAAATAACTTATAGGATTCAATTTTTAACACAATTTTCACAATTTTTCAAAAAAAATTGTTTGACAAGGCTAAATTTGCTTCCTAGAGCAATTCCACTATTAGAATTATTGTGTTTCAATCCCATCTTAGAGCTATTAACAATTTAGTTTTTCCTTCAATCTTAAACCGTCCTACTTCTACTTAATAATTTTAAAGAATGAAGAATAAGTGTTTTAAAAATAAATAAATAAAACCCTAGACTTTTAACGCAATTTGTCATTACAATTTATTTTTATGAGAAGTCCATATTGGATTTTTTTTACATACAGTGGTCAAATTCATTTGAAATTATAGGCCAATATTCAAAGAAGTGTTTTCTTTCTAGTTTGAATGCTAATATATTCCAATCTCTATGGTCAAATTTCATGAAATTCTTACCATGTCATCTTTGACAAATAAAGTAAAAGATCCTACGGTTAGATTCTAAAAGAATTCTTTTTGAGAGCACACAAGAAATGGCAATTTTAAGCAATTTTTGATAGCAAAATGGCCTTGGTCTTTCAGGGGTCAATAAAACTACAACCAAATTCCTCCCATTAACCCCTCACCACCCACAGTCGAACCTGCAATGACGATGGTTTTGGGAGCCCCCAGCAGAAATTGGCTTGTAGCATGAGATTCGAATGGAATTGGGGAGCTTCACCGCAAAGATTGGTGAATGCCTTCAGGGCGAGGCTTGAGGTTTTGTCCAATCGGGTTTCCACCGTTTTGATTTTGAGCAATTTGGCACAGATCTCGATGAAGAAATGAAAAGTCGTAGTGGTTGGCCGCACTTGGTGGTACTTTGTAATTTTGAAAACACTCAGTGATTGATGGCTGGTCCTCAAAATTGTTGGGTATCTCCGCAGAGGTGTGATCAGTGATTGGTCAAAATTGCGCAGCTAGAAGCAAAGTTCATTCATTGTAATTTGACTTTGCATGTACGAGGAGTTAGGGTTGTCCGCCGAAGGTACCGGTTTTGGCTTACGCAAGTGACCGACTAATGCCAGTCACTGCGACAAGCAAGGGATGACATTGACACAGAAGGATCGACAACAACGGACAATCTCGATAAGAGAACAAAACAACTCCAAAACAAGCACCGGCGCACAAGTAAATACTCAATGCGCTCAAGAATTTGGGTACTTGCAGCACAATTTGATAGAAACTACGATCTTAAGCAAAATTTTGGAGGATGATCCACAAGGGCTACGAGCTCACAAGAAATTGTGTTCAGGAAATTCACTACTACGTGATTGCAACTAGACCATTGCTCCACTTGAATAGCAATTATGGTTACATTCGAAATCTCTTTTCTTCAGTACTGCATTCCCTCCACGTCTCTCTCCTCTTCCTAAGTCCCAACGGTCTGAGACCAGCTAATGGCGGTCAAAATCCGGAAATCCAGGACAAACCACCATGTCCGATTTTTCACCTTTGTCCAATTTGAGCACTACCTCTTACAGATTGCATGCCATGTCTTGCTACCAATTGCGTTGCCCTGTCCCTGACACCGGGCCCCATCTTAATTGTAATCCCCACTAACAAATTCTTCCCCTAAGGCCGTGTTGGAAGACTTTTTTTAATTTGCAGTGGACACAACTGGTCCCCCTGGGCGGTGAGGGGTTAAGCCATTGAGCATTGCTTGTACTGTACTATTAAGTAGTCAACTTTTTGGTTGGATTTTCTTGGAAGTGAAAAAATTATTTTAGATTCCATTGTTACAAATTTTTCTAGACACCATATAAGTCTTGATATAAGTAAACTGTAAACTCCCTAAGAGTTGTAGCCAATTTATCTCAAAAAAATCTTAAGCTCTCATGAATAGAGAAAGCACAACTTATGCAAGAATCATATATTCTATGTGTAAAAAGGAAAACAAATGGTTTATTTGAGAATCAATTTGATAACCTTTTGTAATAATTTCAAGGACTCTTCATGGAGTAACTAATTGCATTGATGCAAAATTCATTTGAAGGTATACTTTTTTTACCTCTTGAGGATCAAGCATTAAAATCTAAACAATGAATTAGCACATGTACATTCCAAGCATACAAAAGTACTCATTTTTATACCTTGTGTTGTTTTTTCAACATTTGTATGATAGAGTTTGAAAAAATAACTTTCCAAATATTCTATAATCCAAAGGCATTAGTAGGTTTGACCTCAAAAATAACTTATTTATTTTTGGTACAAAGGTAAAAAGCTTGATTTGTTGCCATGGAAAGAAATATTCACAAATCTCTCCAATCAATTACAATAATACTTTCTTTCTTATGATAAGATTATCGTCTATAATAGTATTGTAGTGGCCTCTTGTTGCAAAATATAGCTTGGACATCATGCAAATAGATATTATAATTGATTAATTGTGTTTTTATATGGTGATTTAGAAGAAGAAATATACATGTGCCAACTTTGAGGAATCTTAGTTTGTATATTCTAAAATCAATTTACAGATTGAAAAATGATTTTATTGATTTAATTAGCACTATATGTCTGAGTTTTTTATTTCCTCAAGTGATCCTAAAAGTTATTGAATTGATGTGAAAAATATATTTGAAATCCACATTCCATGACTTGTAAACCATGCTTTAATTATAGCCTTGGACAAGTAATCCGCTTCCATGCCTTCAAAACTATTTCTATTCATCAATCAAAATATATTGACAATAAGTTGAAACAATTTAATATGAAACATAGTAAAACCATTGCCACTCTTATTCAAATTAAAGGCAAAAGTTCATCAATATTCCTTCCCGAAGTACTATTTCTACTAATAACAATTCAAATAATCGTTTGATCAAGGACCTTTTTTTACAATGAAGTTGTTGGTAGTTTAGTGTTTGCTATAACTTACAATACAGGACCACATCTTTGTTACATTGTATTGTGTGTATTTTAAAATCCATGGACTAGTTCTTCAACTGCTGTGAAAAGGATTAAATTTTTTACTACTTGAAATGAAGACAACAAACACCATGGCATCCTACACACTAAAAGGAGGTCCAAAGCATTGTCTTAGTAAAATTCTAATGTCTTATTTTGATATTGGTTTGGCAAGTGATGAATTTGGCTAAAAACCTACAATTGGTTATTTATTTCCACTTGCAAATGGAACCATCGGTTAGGTAAGCAAAAATCAAACTACTACAACATTATCAACAATTGAAGTAGAATACATAGAAACCACTTTAATAGCAAAAGAAGCAATATGGTTAAGCAATCATTTGGAGATCTTGGAGAAAATCAAGACTCTTTGACCACAATTTTTTTGCCATAATAGAGTGCAATAGCAAACTTTGAGTGAAAATCCCAAATTTCATTGTAAAACAAAGCACATCAAAATGCAATTCTACTACATTTGTGATCAATTACGCAGTATCAAACTCAAACTAGAATATTGTAGTGTGAAAAACATGTATACAAATTATCTTACAAAAGTTATAGGAATAGAAAAACACATGATTGTATTGTATGCAAAATACAAAGATAGTGGATAAACATGGATATTAATATATTTAGACCCTCTAAACTATTTAGGAGGAGACAATAATAAAGATAGTGAAACTACACCGTCATACTTCTAAAGTGTAAAAGGTTACAACCCTTGGACGACTTGAAGTGCTTGTTGTATAAAAGTCCAATAGCCTATATTATCTTTTCTATTTTTATTTTATTTTTTTATTGTGAATACGTACCGCAAGCTTGTTTTTCTTCCGCGATGGTTTAGAGCATCCCTACCAGTAGCTTCCCTATCCCTATCCCCAAATGTACTTCTCATCCAGATGGGAAAGGATAGGGAAGCTTTGCTCCACCCATCCGTCCCATATATACAACCAAAGTTATCAGGATTGGACCATGACGAGCATATTGTTACCGATTGTCAAATCACAGTTACTGGTCTCGAATTTGCATAGTCATTGGTTTGTTATTGGGTTCTTGGTGGTTGTTGTTAATTAAAAAAACTACACGGTTACTAATTTGTTACTAGTTCATTCAAAGTTCACTATTAATTAGGAAGGTGGTTCAAGGATTTAGGGTATTGTTAATTAAATTCAGAGATTGTTAATTAGATTATGAAATTGTTAGTTAAATTATGAAATTGGATGGTGGCGGTGGCGGTGGCGGTGGAGGCGTCACTGGGTCACAGGCAAGCTATGCACAAAGGGATCGATATTAAATATTAAAGCAAAACAGGGGAATTACACTCTTGGAAATCCCCTGCATGTGTGATACCAGACCGAGAAGTAATTAAGCACAAATGAATGAAATCGTCTATTTGATATGGAAAAAATGCTGTCCAATCGTGTGGGCTATGGTTTGACTTCCCTCTTAAAACCAAGGACATCCATGGACATTGCATATATCCCGACCTCTGTCACCGAGGTCGAGGTGAAAATGTTGATCTTAACAGAGAAGGAAGGAAATTAAAATTATACCCTACTTGCATAAAAGGCGTGCACTCTGCACTATATTCGATGTTGGGAAATGTAAGACCTTTTGTTGTTCAGACGACATTTCAAACTGACTAGCTCTCTCCGAAAGCAGTGAAGTTGGTCCTTGTTTTCGAATTTCGAAATAACCAGAGTGATCAGATAATTGCTTTGTTTCGCTTTTGAGATACCAAGCTTGTCGTAAGCAAGTGGAGCTGTACCTTAGGTTGGATTAACATGAGCTTCATGATGGCTATTAACCCTTTACTTCCTAAGAATTCATGATTTTAAGTTGTGGACTTTGATTGATCATATTGTAGAAAGTATAATCTAATTTGAAAATTTTATTATATCATTAAGTTGAATGAAGAACATTGCATGCATTGGTTTAAATAAATAATTATTAAAATAAATGAAAATCCCCGTATAAACTCTTCAAAATTGCTTAAAAAAACATGAGACCCAATTTGGGCTTCTTAGGAAGTAAAGGGTTAAGCTCAGTATTTAACCCTACCAATGTTATGGCGAATTGAACGAAACACAGAATTAAATGGAATATTTCACAACACAGGTTTTGTATGCCTCAGCCTTACACGAGCATACCGTAACTCACAGAATATTACATATCGGCCGCATGCAAGTCCAGGTTCACCATTTCTAGAGGCGGAGAGTCACTTCCATGACCAGTTTCATCATGCGCTAGCTTTCCCAAGATCGAGGCAAGATCTCTAGCTAGCAGCTTCAAGCTAAAACCACACTCGCTACTAAAAAAATATGTACGTATGTCTGCACCCAAAAGCTTAACAACAACAAGCAACCCTTAGAAGTCCTCTAATCTCTCTAGTAATCTCTCTAACTAGCTACTTAGCTGCTTGCTCGCGGGGGTTGCTCGTGAAGGAACGAACGGAACAGTGGCCATGTATGCACTACTAGACAATGGCAACTTCCAACTTCCAAGGCCGGCTATTTTTCAAAGCTAGAGAGCATTTGCGAGCAACGAGTGGGATCCGAAAGAGAGAACGCAATGATCAATAGCTATTGCAAAGTCGTGGCTAGCCAGGCTCCTCCTTGAAATATATAAAGGTCTACGTTGAGATCAACTCCTTTAGTTGGTTTTGTGCTCATTCAACTTGTTCCATGGCCTCCTATTGAGCACTACCTGATAGATGACTTTTAACAACCTAATGATGCTAATATGTGTTCTCCTGTCGTCCTGTACGTTCTACATTCGCCTGTCTCTGACTCTGTGGACTGTGGGCTGCGTAGGCTTGACCTTTACTTTTTTGGCTCTTGAAGCAAAAGACTTGCTCCTCTCCTTCTTTTTTTGCTTCCAAGATTTAAAGAAATACTTACAAGTTCCATCACCTATCATTAATTAGCTGGCTAGCAGGTATGGTGATGGCTAGTGTGTGTCATGTCGTTAATAAGCTCGCTACAAGACATGGCGATCGATGTCTTGCTTGTTGCAAGATGTATTGATTTTTTAGAAGTCATCTGAAGTTTCTACATTCAATTTGAGTTCAAAGTACATTTTGATGGTTGCCACTTTGGAGGTTTGCATCAGATTCTTCATACAATGTTTGTTTTCAATTAAAAAAAACAAATCGGGGTTATGATCCCTTTGAAGTCTAAATAGTAAATATTGTAGTAAAATTTTCATGTCAATTCAAGGTGTTTAGAATGTTTGGGAGCAAGTTGAAGTTCAAAATCTTGACATTTTCAGATTAAAGTGAACTTAGGTGGCTTGTTTCTTCTTCATACTATCTGTTTTCCAATAATTTTTTGGAAAAGTTGCGCATCCTGTTCTAGTTTGTGTAATTAAAATTTCATATCAATCCAAGAAGTTATGAGTGATTGAGAAGAATTTTAGTAGGAAATTCAGGCAGAGACAGTGTGTTCTTTGCAACATTTTTGCTATTTTTTGACATGTCAAAGACATTTTGCAAACACTGTAAGTCAATTGAATAATACTTTAATTCACCAATGCATTTGTATACTAGTTTTGAAGCACTTTAAAGTTTATAGTTTTTTTCATTTGAGTAGGTTCAAAAATCCAATTTCATCTCCAAATGTGTTTCCAAGAAAAATTTCCACATCATTTTTCAACACTAAAACATTATTATCTTAGAATTTGTGTGACCAAATAACTCTAAATTTGATTCACGTCATCTACAATAGGTACACTACAAGATTGTATTGTTGGAATTTCAATACATCATTGACATTTAGACCTATAATACTTGAAAAGTAGGGTTTATTTAAATCCAAAAAGGCCATGGGACTTTAGATGTTGGATACCCTCCAAACTACTACTTTTGTTACTATATCAATATGCCTATTTTCTATTATTAGATTAATCAAATTTTCATATTTTATTCTTTGACCAATGAAAGGAGGTTGTATGCACCAAACAATAAAACATTTGGGTATTGTACTGAAAGTTATAATAGGTCAAAGGTTTTCTGAGAGATGTTCTATAATTGTTTCTTCACCATATGTACATATTGATTTTTGACAAGTTATTTTTCACAAGCAGGCTCTATTTTTACATTGCCTAGTCCATATGCATTGCCATATTTAATATTTTCAAGTAGTCGTAGTTTTGCTTACACAAGCAACTAATTGCAAAGTTTCATGTTCCAAAAAATGAAACAAACTTAGGCCCCAATTTGGCATTGTAACAATTCTAATAGCTTTGAAGTCATATGAGAGATTGTCTTCCAGTTAGACTTACCTCATTTTTCAACCAAACCAACTCGATTAGGTTTACTCATCAAGTTTATTGATTTTGGTGAAGTAAAATAAGGTCCCACTCAAATAATAATCTTCACAATATGATCAATCCAATCAACCATTTGAAAACCATGAATCCTTGCTGGATCCTTTAAGAAATAACTTGGTAACACTGCTACGGACAATAAGTGTTGAATGAATGATATAGAATCCTTCCATGTAAAACAAAAGTGTAGATGATCATCCTGGGAATTTCATGCAAAAAAGTAGATGATTCAATGTATCAATAAGGATGATTTCTACACTGATCGACCAACCCGTGACCCATCCTTACAAGGTTAATATGAAAAGATAATCACCTGAACCCGTTCCTTTATCACAATGACATGGTAGAGAGCAAAAGTCTTTCCATGTATAACAAAAGTATAGATGATCTTGGGAATTTCATGCAAAAGAGAAGGTCTTGCACAATATTTTAACGTCCAATGAGTTTCCCCCCCCCCCCCCCCTCTTTTTTTTAAGTAGATGATTCAATGTACCAATAAGAGGATGAGTTTCCACACTAACCAACCAACCCGTCCTTGGAGAATTA